>ONZH01024999.1:0-93414 GCA_900303285.1 Rhinella marina
AAAAAAATGGTTGTTTTGGCATAGTTTTATTTTTTATTTTTTGCAGCATTCACCGGGGGGCCATCTCATGTAATATTTTTATAGAGCAGGTTGTTACGGACGCGACGATACCCAATATGTCTAACTTTTTAATTTTTGGATAGTTTTACACATTAGATTTATTTTTTGAACAGAATAAAATCATTATTTTGTGTTGCCATTTTCAAAGAGCCATATTTTTTTCAGTTTTCAGGCGATTGTCTCAGGTAGGGTATCGTTTTTGCAGGACAAGATGACGGTTTGATTGGTACCATTTTGGGGTAAATACGCCTTTTTGATCGCCTGCTATTACACTTTTTGTGAGGCAAAAGGGAAAAAATGTCTGTTTTGGCTTAGCTTTTAAAAACAATTTTTACAGCATTCGCCTGGGGGGCCATCTCATGCAATATTTTTATAGAGCAGGTTGTTATGGACGCGGCGATACCCAATATGTGTATAATTTTTATTTTTGGAAAGTTTTACACATTAGATACATTTTTGAACAAAATAAAATATTTTTTGTGTTGCCATTTTCTGAGAGCCATATTTTTTTTATTTTTCAGGCGATTGTCTAAGGTAGGGTCTCATTTTTTGCGGGACAAGATGACGGTTTGATTGGTACCATTTTGGGGTACATACGCTTTTTTTATCACCTGCTATTACACTTTTTGTAAGGGAAGGTGACCAAAAAATGTCTGTTTTGGCACAGTTTTTTTTTTTTTTTTTTACTGCGTGCACCTGATGGGGTGGATCATGTGCTATTTTTATAGAGCCGGTCGATACGGACGCGGCGATACCTAATATGTCTATTTTATTTTTTTTTCACTATTTTTTACAATTTTTTTTATATTATTTTGTAAAAATGACGTTTTTCTTTTTTTGGGGAACTTGAAACTTTTTTTTGTAAAACTTTATTTTTTTCACTTTTTTTACTTTCTTATTTTACACTTTTTTTTCACTTTTGGGGGTCTGATCCCCTTACAATGCATGACAATACTTCTGTATTGTAATGCATTGGCTGGAAGTGTATTACTCAGTGTATCCAGGGGGCTGGATATCACAGGCTTCCGTAGATAGCAGCCGGATGCCTAAGGAAGGCATCCGGCTGCTATCTCAGCCATCAGGTCCCCGTCACAGCAGCGCGGGGACCCGATGGCAACCCCTTCCGACCGACCGCATCGCATGTGCCGCGGTCAGCGCTGACCGCGGCACATGAAGGGTTAATGCGCCAGCATCAATGTTTTCACCGATTCTGGCGCATTCCTCAGGGGTCCGGCACATGGGCACAGCCGGACCCCCGACTCTGATCGAGCGGGCGCAGCTCCTGCACCCGCCCGATCAGCCCTCAGTAATAGTACGGCGCTGGGCGTCTAGCACCTTGCCGCAGCGCCGTACTATTACGGCGCTGGTCGCCAAGGGGTTAATACCCTCGGCAACGTTTCAGCCCAAACTCAATGAGGTCTTTGTCAAGCAGATTGACAAAGGCCTCATTGAGTTTGAGCTGAAACGTTGACGAAGGTAATAAAAGGGTCTTCACCCATTCACCTTACTTTGGAGTGCTGCCTTACTTTCTGTGGAGATAGATAGATAGATAGATAGATAGATAGATAGATAGATAGATAGATAGATAGATAGATAGATATTAGATAGATAGATAGATAGATAGATAGATAGATAGATAGAAGAATGATATGATATAGATATGTAACACCCCAGAGTAGTGTGTTACCACTCTTCGTATCTAGCTGATATCTGTGTGCTAATCTAAAATGTCATCCTGTGCCATAATGTCATCACCAGCAGTAATGTGTATTTTACTCAATGTTATGCAACTGTTGTAATGTTATGTACCTGGTGGACCAGCAGGTGTCAGCAATACTGTGGCAGATCTAGTTTGTAGTTTTACTAGAATGGTACGTTCCTTATTCCATTCTGACCCCCTCTGCTGGAGAGAAGTAGTTTCTTCCAACTTCCTGCAGTGAGGAGGAAAAGGCAGTTTTAGTTAGTTGTACCCTACCCCCTTCTAGGGGACGGAGATGTTGAGGACAGCAGAGCACCTTCAGCTCTGTTGATCCACCAAGACTGAGAATTACAGCCTGAAACAAGGCACAAGCTAAAAGGAAAACCAGACTTAATAGAAAAGCTCAGCTGCCCAGTATATCAAGCTGCACTTGCTGGAACATCATCAAGCTAAAGCCTGAAGTGAATTATCTTCATACAAATTGAGTTAATAAAGCTGCGTTGGATCATCCATAAAGGTCTGGACATGATTTCCACTAAACGACCCTCAATTATTCCTACTTAAATTTCTGCAGCCAGAGCCACTGCCTGGGGCCTGTCCGTCCATTAAGGTAGGCACACCGTGACACATGCTACCAGAACATTGTAGGCCTAAACTACCCTTGGCACTCCTACACTGGGACGAGAGGCACATCACCTTAGAGGGCCCTGGAGGGGAAGGGTCGCCCCGTAGCAAACAAGGCTTTCTGTCCGCTGCAGATAGATATGACATATCCAAAAAAAATAAAACAATAGCGGCACAGCAGGAGTAATGTGAATCATGCTGTGCCAGCGGATGTGGAAGTGATCCAGAATCCAAGTAAATAGAAAAGAAAATTCCACACTACTTCCAAAAATTGTTCAATGTAACGTTTCAGTCCTTTTACCGGGAATTTTCTCACACAGTATTTTTACTGTTCTGGTAAGAGGGCTGAAACGTTGCTTTGAACAACTTTTGGGAGCAGTGTGGAATTTTCTAGATAGATAGATTATAGATAATAGATAGATATGAGATAGGTAGATAGATAGATAGATAGATAGATAGATAGATAGATAGGAGATAGATAGATAGATAGATAGATAGATAGATAGATAGATAGATAGATAGATAGATAGATAATAGAAAAATAAATAGACAGATATGAGATAGATAGATAATAGATAGATAAATAGATAGATATTAGACAGATTATATCATATACAGTGAGGGTAGTGTAGTGAAAAGGTCCTGTACATTCTCTGCAGGCTGCCCCCCTCCTGTACCTATCATTAATTTACTGCAGCACTGAGAGGAGAGAGGGGCCATCAGCAGATGGGGGGGGACTCACAGTAAACCTCTGGAGCAGGAGTCCATTACATGCACAGTGCAGGGCCTCCGATGAGAGAGAGAGGAAGGGGGCAGGGCCAAGCTCTGCCTGACTGCTGTGGAGCCGGAGCTATGGATGCATCAAAAATCACTTGGTCATTAGACCATAATCGTCTATTATATGTGCTTTTTCCCTAGTACTTACCACACTTGCCCAAGCCCCTGAAGACGCCGGTTAGCTGGCGAAACATGTCGGGGGCAAAGTATGAATGTGTATGTGCGATTTTAGTACAGGGCCAGCACTGCCAGCGTTTGAAACAGAGCAGCAATAGACAGTGGTAAAACTGACAGGAAGGAGATTGGAGAGTTAATGTGCTGTGAGGCCAACAGCCACTGTTATGTTACTACAATACTGACAAAGAGGATTTACAGAAAACGCTATATAGGCAGAATTGCTCTGATCCCCGAGATTTTTAATATGTCTCATGTCTCTTAAAGTGTAGGTGATTAAAGTAAATGTAATAAAGGTTAAGTTTTAGGGAAAAAGCACATATAATAGACGATTATGTTCTAATGACCAAGTGATTTTTGATACGTGACGTAAACGTCTTATATGTGCTAAGGGGTCACTTTGTACATATGGATGCAGCACCCAGCTCCGCACTACAGCAATAAGGACCCTGCGGGCTACAGTGGGCGGAAGACCAGAGGCCAGCACTCCTAGTTCTGATGTCTGTGCTTTTCTCAGGTGCGGCCACAAGCTCTTTAACACATATGTCTGAGCAGCTCAGCAGGGGGCCCCTTAGAGGGTCGGGGCCCTGGGCAATTGCCCTGTTTGCCCCCCCTAACACCGGCCCTAGCAGCAGCTGTACGATAGAGTAAGTAGGCAGTGGCAGTGGAATGATGGGGCACCATTAGCAAGGGCAGATCTATTTATCAGCCTCTGCTGGAGAAGTATGAGAATTCTTACAGATCAATGCATCATACAGTATTTTGTTTTGTACCCTGGTAGAGGATCACTTTGCACGTTTGGATTTCATGATGCCCCCTGCCTTGCTGAAAACGTTCTCTGAGATGACACTGGAGGCTGGGTAAGGCAGTACAGAAAGAGCATATTGGGCCAGTTTGGGCAACTGTTCCAGTGTGCCTGCCCAGAAGTCCATGGGGTCAGGAATTACAATATGTGCCTGAGAAAGGCCAGAGTCTTAGTAGGACTGAACCTGAGTGTGGAGGCGGTAGTTCTCCATTTGCTGATTTGCCTCAGCATGTGTGGCACATAAAAGAATTGTTCCATCAGGTTGATGATACTGAAATGGCTGCTGCCACAGCTTCTGCTACTTGTGGTAGAAGAGACAGAGGGAGGAAAGTGACTCTGGGCATAGCTCAGATGGGCCCCAGACATGTGCTTGTTGGTAATAAAGGAATGTGGCCACCCTTTTGTCAAGAGGAAAACTTTCCCCCATTTTGCTTTGATAGCCAGGGTCTAAAAGCAAAGCTATCCAGTAATCATCAACTTGCTTCATGTGAATGATTCACTTGTAATTATGTGAGAAAGCTACAGTGTAGTATACAGCTTGCTTTTATGGTCAGCATGCCCAAGGAGCCAGTTCTTTCCGGCTCTGCCCCCACTGAGATGGTTGATCATTGTGACCGGTGTCATTGTCATCATCTCCATTCACTACTGACTCCTTCTCCTCCAGTGGCAGCTCCTCATCCTCCACTTTCTCCCCCATGAGACTTTCTCATTGTGGATCCTCAACAGCCACAGGACAACCAGCAAGATGTGTTGCACGACTAAGTTGATCACAGCGCCATGCAAGGAACATCTGTTATTTGCTTCAAATGTTGCACGGCCATTATGTGCGATTGCTGTTGTAGCTGACCACCTTGTTCAGTTGGAGTTGGCGAGGAGATAGCCAGCAGGATGTTTGCTGCTTGATACACTTTAGCTAGCTCTGTTTGACTACACCTGCCCAGGCCGATGAGCTTTAACATGGCATGGCAACTCTTCACTTTACACATGATAGCAGGGAGGGGGAATGTGAGCAATGCTGTGCCCTGCTTTTGTTGGGGGCACAACAATGTTCTTGGAGGAGGATGTGGGGGAGGCGTATGAGTGCCTGGTGGGGGAATCAGACCGGCACATATGTGCAAGTGCCAATAGGGCCTGGCCTTGTTGCTGCAGTACTGCCTTCAGGCACTAAAAACATAAACCCAGTCAGCCATGAAATAAATATACTTTTTCTGCACATAACAACTGCTTCAGTTGTCCACTGTGGCATGCACCTTGCTGCGCAGTGAAAATCACAATTTCAAACAATTGTTTTGAAAAAAAAAGACAGCTGGGCAGAAATATAGATATCATACAGTGGAATGAAAAAATGGTGAAAGTGCAGAACTATACTACCATTACCACAACTAAGTGTAGGGGTTCAGCTTCCACATAAGCTGTAGTAGAGTTAACAGTTACTCTTGTTGAGTTATTACATCTAGTTAAAGGGGTTGTCCCACAAAAAATATTCTACGGTTTTCAAACCAGCACCTGGATCTGATTACTTTTGTAATTGCATGTAATTAAAAAAATATTATAGCTACTGAGTTATTCAATAAAAAGTATCTGTATAGTGCCACTTAATTTCTTATTTATTTGACCTGCTCACTGATATGGCTGCACATGCTCAGTTTCATCCATCCACTGCCTCCTGAGCTGTGATAGGCAGAGCTGAGACACACCTCCTGAGCTGCAGCAGAAAACACACTCCCCTTGAGCTGTCAGCTTGATATAAATCTAGCAGAGCAATGAATGGGGAGATCTCTGGATCCATGTGAGGTACAGGGCTGATTCAAGCCTTGTTAGAAAGAGACTGTCCTGTACTATATGATGTCTGATTTTTATTTTTTACATTATTCGTGGGATAACCCCTTTAACGCATTATGGCTTATGACTGTTAACCCTGCTACATACATAATTTCTGGTTGAGAATAGTTGTCTCATGACCACACATTCTATTCTGGATGTCTCAATATGGAACAAAGAACAAGGAGGAGGAGTTTGAGCAGGAGAAGAAGCTGATGAGAAGGACAATACTGCGTAGGGATGCAGCCTGAATGCCATAAAGAAAACCAGGAAAAGGAGGACAGACTTGTTGTGATTGGGAATGCTTGGCAGTTCTATTTTCCCACAGGATCCAGTGATACTGCCTCATATGCTGCTATAGAGTCCTGGTACCCTGGTATCCAGCTCGAACGTCCTGTCCAACACACAATCATCATCATATGTAGTCCTCACCCTCCCCACCACTTTTATCAGACTGTGATATGTCAATGTGGCTTCATTTCTTCTCCTCAGAATTTCCTGCCCTGGGTAAACTGTTGCTACCACAGCCCTTATTTCCACTACTGTGGCTACTACTACTACTACTACTGGCCAGATGGCTGGGGTTGCCACTGCTGCTACTAAATACATTCTGACGACAAAGCTTTGGTCCTTTGTTTTGCACTCTTCCGTTTTCCAGACGTTTTATTAAGAGATGTATAAATGAAAAGTCACAGGTTGCTTATAGATGAAAAGCCATGAGTTTTGAACACAAAGATTATCGAATGGTACCAGCAAAATTGCAAGTGTTTTTTTTTCTTCTGTAATTTAAAGACAGACGTGCAATTAAATGTTCTGAATCCCTCCCTTTCAACAAACACACGGTACAATTTACATTGGTAATAGTGCAAATGTTGCAGTGAAACTGCTGTAGTAAGGCCCCTTGCAGACGAGCGTGTGTCACGCACCAAGTCCGCAACGCAGCTCCTGGCCTGACCTACCAGCACTGACGGGGGTCACATAGCATTATATTGATTTATGATGCTATGTGACCCTTACAGTTCTGGAATGTATTAGATGACACTGACATAATGCTGTTAGTGTTATCCAATGCATTCCAGAACTGTAAGGGTTACATAGCATCATAAATCAGTATAATGCTATGTAACCCCGTCAGTTCTGGTAGTTCAGACCAGAAGCTGCGATGCGGACTCAGTGAGTGACACATGTTCGTCTGCAAGGGGCCTGAAATTTTTAAACTAGACACTGTGATGCAGGAACATCTTTTGTCACATGGTTATAATTTGTGTTACTGATCTGAAATGTATTTGCTGCTGTTTAGTGATGAGCGAGCCGAAGCGGCAATACTCGGGAATCGCACAAATATTGCCCGCTTCGGCTCGGCTCAGCATCCCGAGCCAGCGCGGACTCGTGATGATTCGTGCGTCACTGCCAGTTTGAAATGCCCGTTTTTTTCAGCCAATCAGCATCAAAGGGAAGCCTGTGGGAACGCCTGCTGTGATGTAACATCCCCTATACCTCCCCAGCAGTGACTGGCTGGCAGTGACATGTGACCTAAATTTGCATAAGGTTTTGACCTGCAGCATCAGTCTCTGTGCTTTTGGGAAGGAGAAGAGACAGACAGAGACAGTGTTAGCTCGTGTAGTGTGTGCAGCAAGCAGTTAGGAGTTAGGAGTTAGGATAGGAAGCCTCAACAGTCTTTTTAAAGACTATTTATACTCTGAAAAACAGTATACAGTATATACTGTAAGCCTGTATTCTGTGTAGGAATAGGAAGCCACAATAGTCTTTTAAAAACCAATTGATTCTCTGAAGAAAACTATACAGTATATGCTGTAAGCCTGCATTCTGTGCAGAGCTGTGCCTGGTACACCTTGTCCATCCACATAGATCAAACTATACATATCTAAACAGATATATTCCTGTGCATGACTGTGCAGTGACTAGTGAATACATTTCATCAGCGTGCTATATACCTCAGAGTCTATAGATACCGTATTGATCTGTGGATTCCCGTTTTATTTGCGCAAACTGCGTACATCTTTTTTGGATAGGTCTGAAAATAATCATACCTGCATATCTATCTACATTGTCCGTTTAATTTCACTGATCCGTAATACACGGTGCAGTGACTAGTGAATACATTTCATCAGCCTGCTATATACATCAGAGTCTATAGATTCCGTATTGATCTGTGGATTCCCGTTTTATTTGCGCAAACTGTGCACATCTTTTTTTGGATAGGTCTGAAAATAATCATACCTGCATATCTATCTACATTGTCCGTTTAATTTCACTGATCCGTAATACACGGTGCAGTGACTAGTGAATACATTTCATCAGCCTGCTATATACCTCAGAGTCTATAGATACCGTATTGATCCTTTACAATTATAATAATATAATACTGCTACTGTGCACATGGAGAACCCCAGGGTCAGGGGGAGAGGGGGAAGAGCTGGGAGAGGTGGAAGAGGTGGTCGTGGAGGGAGAGGTGGGAATCGTGGTGGTGCAGTGGTCAGCGGTGATGACCGTGGTGTGCGTGGTGACACAGTGCCGGCTGCTGTGGGTACAGTGGAAACACGTAAGGTCAGGGTGCCTGGTCAACTCCAGAAGTTGGTAGGGCAGCGTCCTACAACTCTGACAAACCCCAAACAACAACAGGAGGTGGTTCAGTGGATTGCAGAGAGCACGTCCAGCCACGTTTCGTCTGCCCCCTCATCCAGCCAGTCGACTTCTCTGAGCCAGGGTGTCTGTCCTCCAACTCGCCCTCCTTCTCCCCAGCCAGAACTCTCTAGGGGTATGTCCCACGGACAAAATTTATCCATGGAACTCTTCAGCCACCACTTCCCTGATGTGCCAGTGGACGAGCTGCTATGCCCTGATTCTCAGGACCTTTTGCAGTCTCCGGGTTATGAGAGTGGGGAGTTAGCAGTGGCATCTGAGGAGCTGGTGGAAGATGACGACGAGACACTGTTGTTGGAGGTAGTTGTCAGGGACGTCACTGTGGAGTCTGAGGAAGACCTAGGGGATGATGAGGGGACAGATCCTACTTGGGTGGATGAGGCAACTGGAGGCAGTGGTTCAGACTGTGAGACGACATCAGCACCACAAGCTGTTGAGAGAGCCAGAGGGCTGCGACGAGGGAGAAGCCAGGGCCGAGTCACTACTTCCCCAAGTGCTCCTAGAGGTCATGCTCCAGCCCGTACTATGTGCCTCTCCTTAGTTTGGGAGTACTTTAAGGATGATGAGGCCAATCCTCGTTTGGCGGTGTGCAAGCTGTGCCACATGTCAATGAGCAGGGGTTCAAAACGCAACAACCTGACCACTAGTAGCCTGCGCAAACATTTGGAGAGAAAACACCCCACCAAATGGTTTGCACTTCTGTCAGCTGGTGACGTTGACACAGTTAGTCCAGCAACTGTGTCTCGTCCAAGCCAGGACATTGCAGCCTCCAGCCCCGAAAGGACCCCTCCAGCTCCATCTCCCTCCCTCTCCTCCACTCATGTGTCCCAGTGCGGCGTTCAACTGTCTCTACCGCAGACATTTGAACGCAAGCGCAAGTACTCAGCCACCCACCCCTATGCGCAAGCTTTAAATGTGCACATCGCCAAGCTGATTAGTTTGGAAATGTTGCCATACAGGCTTGTGGAGACAGAATACTTCCGCAACCTTATGGAGACGGCAGCCCCCCGTTACTCTTTTCCCAGCTGACACTATTTTGCCCGATGTGCCGTCCCCGCCCTGCACCGGCATGTGTCTGAGAACATCGCCCACGCTCTCAAAAACGCGGTTTGTGGTAAAGTCCACATGAGCACAGATACGTGGACGAGTACCGGTGGCCAGGGACATTACATCTCCCTCACGGCACATTGGGTCAATCTGGTGGAGGCTGGGGCAGAGACCGATCGTGGGGCTGCACATGTGCTACCCACACCACGAATTGCGGGACATAGTTCCGTCTGTGTGTCTCCGGCACATTATGCCTCCACCTCCTCCTCCACCTCCTCCTCCTCCAAAGTGGCAGTGATGCCCCAATCGTCAAGTCTCATTTCCTCGATGGCCAGCAGTTTCAGCACTGTGGTAGGGAAGCGGTAGCAGGCAGTCCTGAAACTGCTGAGCCTGGGGGATAAGAGGCACATGGCTGAAGAGCTCTTACAGGGCATCAGGGGGCAGATCAATGTGTGGCTGGCGCCGCTGAACCTTCAGCCAGGAATGGTGGTCTGCGATAATGGGCGTAACCTGGTGGCGGCTCTGCATCTTGGTGGGCTGACTCATGTGCCATGCATGGCCCACGTGCTCAACTTGGTGGTCCAGCGGTTCCTCAAGACCTACCCCCAGTTGAGTGAGTTGCTCACCAAGGTGCGGCGCATATGCGCCCATTTTCGCAAGTCCACCACCGATGCCGCGACCCTCAGGACTGTGCAAGGGCGGCTACAACTCCCTGTTCACCAGCTGCTGTGTGACGTTCCCACGTGTTGGAATTCGACGTTACACATGCTAGCCAGGGTGTACCAACAACGCAGGGCAGTTGTAGACTGCCAGCTGATCCCCCGAGGTGGTAGTCAGGCCAGTCAGCTTCCTCATGTCTATGCTGAGGAGTGGACGTGGATGGCTGGCATCTGCCAGGTCTTAGGTACCTTTGAGGAGGCAACAGAGATAGTCAGTGGTGATGCACACATCATCAGTGTCACCATCCCTCTGTTGTGCCTCATCCAGAACTCCTTGAGGAACCTAAGATCTGAGGATTCAGCAGTGTCACAGGAGGTGGGGGAAGACAGTGACATTGAGAGCACCCTGTTGTCAGTTTCGCAGAGCGAAACTGAGGAGGAGGAGGCTGAGGAGGAGGAAGAAACTCTTGGGCACCATGCATCAGGGGGTGATTCCATGTTACCTGTTGAGCGGGTATGGGCTGAGGAGGATGAATTGGGGTCGGAGGAAGGGGGGGGGGGGAGGAGGAGATGGAGAGTCCGCTAAGTGAGGAGGCTGAAGGCTTGCGTGTTGGCACAGTAGGGCACATGGCAGACTTTATGCTTGGCTGTCTTTGTCGTGATCCCCGGGTCAAGAGGATAATGTCCACCAATGACTATTGGGTGTACACCCTCCTTGACCCACGCTACAAGGACAACTTTGCCCAACTTATACCCGTGGAGGAAAGGAGCACCCAAGTCACTTTCTACCACAATGCCCTGGTTCAGAAACTGCTACAGGCCTTTCCAGACCAGTCGAGCAACAGGGGGCGGACTGCAGTGGCTGAAGTTGGAGAGGAGAGGAGGGGGAAAGTCAGTGTAGGCGCCAAGGGCAGGGGTACACTATTCCATGCTTTTGCCAAGTTTCTTAAACCCCAGCAAGACAGTATGACACAGCCACAGGGCAGGCAGAGCAGGGCGGAACAGTACCGCAAGATGGTGAGGGAGTATGTCGCGGACCAGACCAACGTCCTGACCGATAACTCCACACCATATAATTACTGGCTGGCCAAGCTGGACAGGTGGCCAGAACTTGCGCAGTACGCTCTTGAGGTGCTTGCCTGCCCTGCTGCAAGTATACTGTCTGAAAGGGTTTTTAGTGCCGCCGGGGGTATCATTACGGACAAACGGACGCGCCTGTCCACCGACAACGCCGACATCCTCACGTTCATCAAGATGAACAGGTCATAGATATCCCCCCAGTTCTCATCCCCACCTCAGGCTACCTCCTAAATTGCTTGCTTTCCTCCTCCTCCTCTTCATCTGATTTGCATATGCAACAATTTTTCAGGAAAGTCATTGCGCTTTCTACTAACAATTTTTCAGGAAAGTCATCCGTCTTTCCAATAACAATTTTTCAGGAAAGTCATCGGGCTTTCTAAAAACAATTTTTCTGGAAAGTCATTGCGCTTTCAAAAAAAAATTTTTCAGGAAAGTCATCCAGCTTTCTAAAAAAAATTTTTAAGGAGTCATGCGGCTTTGTAACCAAATTTTTTTATGGAAGGCCATGGGGTTCTATACACATAGTGCTGACGGAAGCCCATCAGCCTTTCTAAACACAATGCCCACTGCCTCTCCCAAGCGGTTGTGGTGCTGATGTTGCCTCACACTTAAAATTGATCTGTTCCTGTGCCTGATCCACCCAAGTTGAATCTGTCCCATCATGAGAAAGTCCCCCCAAGGAGTCCCCACTGTAACTTGCTTCCCATACAACTACCTCACCCCCCGACACCTGTGTCTCGCCATTGTCCACCACCTTCTCAGACAACACTGGTAACAGCACACGGAGACTGCAAAAGGTCTTGCTAATTGGGGCAGAGAATGTTCTGGGGTAGCACATCAGAGAAGGAGTGACTATGGGGTTCCAGGGAGTACGTGGCCACATGCAATCTCCATCTAAAAAGTCATACTGAGGTTCACCACCATGCTTTACACTGCAATCTTATTACTGAGGCTCACCACCATGCTTTACACTGCAATCTTATTGAAAGACAGACAATCAGGGGTTCACCGTCAGGTTGTCAGGCAGCATTTTTAAGTGGGTCACCATTACCGTGTCCCTGAAAATTGCCTTGGGGTCATCGCCAGACTATTTTTATGAAAGGCCATGGGGTTCTATACACACAGTGCTGACGGAAGCCCATCAGCCTTTCTAAACACAATTGAATCTGTCCCATCATGAGAAAGTCCCCCCAAGGAGTCCCCACTGTAACTTGCTTCCCATACAACTACCTCACCCCCCGACACCTGTGTCTCGCCATTGTCCACCACCTCCCCAGACAACACTGGTAATTCCCCACTGTCAGCACACGGAGACTGCAAAAGGTCTTGCTAATTGGGGCAGAGAATGTTCTGGGGTAGCACATCAGAGAAGGGGTGACTATGGGGTTCCAGGGAGTACGTGACCACATGCAATCTCCATCTAAAAAGTCATACTGAGGCTCAGCACCATGCTTTACACTGCAATCTTATTACTGAGGCTCACTACCATGCTTTACACTGCAATCTTAATGAAAGACAGACAATCAGGGGTTCACCGCCACGTTGTCAGGCAGCATTTTTAAGTGGGTCACCATGACCATGTCCCTGAAAATTGCCTTGGGGTCATCCCCAGACTATTGGCCAGATTTAGAAAAAAATGGTGCAATTAGGGAGCCTCAGAGGCATCCCTACATGCTGTCTTGGTGTTTCCTGTGCATTTCCAAGGTGTTTCCATCATTTTCTGAGGTTTTCACATGTTGGGGCAAACTTGACTGTGCAGAACCTATGGCCCCTGCAAAAATATTCGGGTCTCCCATAGATTTTAATGGGATTCGTGATTCGGCTCGAACCCACGAATCCCGCGAAAGATTCGGGCCGAATTCCGAATCCCCGAATCTTTTAGGATTCGCTCAGCTCTACTGCTGTTTCCTTTTCATTCCGTATCTAGCAGCAATGTACAACATATTCAGTAAAACAGCTATTATAAAGGTATTCTGATTGCCGTATTATTATTGTGGTAAAATAATTGAACACACATTCACTAAAACTCAGGTGTAACAATGCAATTTTTTTGCAGTGATGTGAACTGTCTTTTAAAATAGATGCTCTCATGCAGTTGCCTTAACTAACATGGCTATCATTTGCATTACTGATGTGGAATGCATTTGCTGCGGTGTCCTATCCACCCTTTATCTTGCTGCAATATATAATGTATTCAGTAACACTTCTATAGTGCACTGAGATGCCCAATTACATACAGTAAAAAGAAACTGGTTTCTGGGAGGTAAAAAGGAGGCAATTCCTCAGTTCTAGCAAGAATGTAATTTGTGTAGAAATAAACTTTTTGCAAAAAAAAAAAAGCTGTTATACAGGAATCTGTAATGTAGAACTAGTTGATAGAAGCTGAGCCGACAGTAGTCTGCTAGCAAATACACCTGACAGTGAGCAGTTCTCAATCCCTTACTCTCTTTCCCTGATTAATGTACCCAAAATTAATCTCCTATTCTCTCCCTATAATTTTTGTATATTGTCCCTATCACAGTGTATGTCTGCAGACTCTTTTAGTAGACAGAGCAACATCACATCATCCTTCCAGGTGGCAAGTGCAATGCATAATGCGTTCTACCATGTGACCATCCTTCTTCCTCCCTAGTGCTTTTGCCTGCCAACATGAATATACACACCTAATTGTCTGGACCGGGATACAAACCAACCCAATATCATAGAGGTATAAGCTAAATGAACTGTATTAAATAGATAAAAATATAATTAAATATATAGGTATCAATATAGCAGCAATCAATGTTCCAAGAGAGGACATAGAGGGCACTGCAATATCAGTCATATCAAATCCGCATATCCTAGCTCAAAATAATTAAAAATAAGCCCAGCACAAAAATAAATCAGGCAAGGAGCTCCAACATAGGAGCCCAATTCGATAACTTTAGCATAGTGTTGGAAATGCAGTAATATTACAAAGCATAGAGCAAACATATGTGAATTACCGATGGATATGGCAACGCCCTCCTCCCAACGCTGTTTTGCCCTAAGGCTTCTTCTGGGGATAGATATGAATAGTAAAATGGCGCTTTACACCGTTTTTGTGAAATCCGTAACAAAACCGGTTTGTTATAAATCAATTTGCTCATCTTTACAGCAGATGCAAGATGTGGTAATTTTCATATATTTTTTCCAAAAACCCAGAGGAGTGTTGACTGACTTACAATACTCCATTAGTGTTGAGTCTAAGTGTTAAGCCATCATTACTTTTCTAAAAAAAAGCTGTACCAGCCCTGCACACATGTGTTGAGCAGAAGGTGGGCCAGTCCTTGAGCCTGTCAGCATTTTCTACAGTTCATGCCAGTGTTGACGTTTGGAGCTATAACTATGATCAAGGACAACATATTTCCTGTATAGCCCATTGGATAAATGTGGTTCCTGCTCAGGCACACCAGCAACTGGGCCATATATTGGCAATGCCGCCTCTGCATTGTAATTGTGGGATTTCTGCGGCAATGTCCTCCTCTGTGTCCTCATCCTCCACCGTGTCTTCAGCCTCCACTATAGGCACACTTCAGAGTGGTCCTCCAGCAAAGCACAGCGTTGTCACACGGTTCTGCTCCTGGTCAGCCTAGGTGAACGGATTCAGGGGAAGAACTGCTGTGATTCATCATCCAAGAATTCGAATTCTAGCGGTCTTCTCACCAACTGGAGATAGGAACCATGGTCACCAATAATGGAAAGTACATGCTGTCTATGCTTCGTCAGGGAGGGCTGACCCATGCGCCCTGCATGGTGCATATCTTCAATCTGGTTGTCACCCGGTTCCTGAAGTATTCCACCCAGCTGCAAGACATTTTGAAAATGTCAAATAAACTGTGCATGTAGGGATGAGCGAACTTTTGAAAAGTTCGGTTCGGTTCGGTTCGGCGAATTTTCTTGAAGTTCGGATTCATACGAACCGAACCTAAAACGAAACTTGCTATAACGGCTGAATAATTGCTGCAACAATAATGGTAGTCTGGTAGGGTATAGTTTCGTTTACTTGCAGTTGCTATTAAATGAAAAAAGTAGAAAAAATTAAAGTGACTTGTACAACGGCGACGCAAAATATACGCATATTTAAGAATTTAAACTAATGCGTACGCTAATGCGAACATTCATAATAACGAACATACAGTGTAGCGTTGTCAAAGGTACGCTACTTAACTGAATATGTACGCATTAGCGTACAAATACACTGCGTCTGCGAACATTCCTACTCCAGTGACGAACATACAGTGTAGCGTTGTTAAAAGTACGCTACTTGACGGAATACGTACGCATTAGCGTACAAATCTTTAGCGTAATATTCGTTTTTATTTTAACCAGATTCGTCTTAAAAGTTCTTAAACGAATCTGGTTCGTTACGGTTCTGTTCGCTCGTCCGAACGAACGTTCGGACGAACGAAAATAATAACCCATCTCGGCCATTCTCCTCCCAAAAGGGTGGTTTGACACGAGGGTCACACCAGGATACAAGGGATTGTAGGAGTAATAAATAATCCCTTGTATCCTGGTCTATTCTGTGGAAAAAGTAAACTTTATTTATTTACGAACCTGATTCATACGAACTTTACGAAAGTTCGGTTCGGGGACGAACCGAACGTTCGGTAAAGTTCGTAACGAATCTGGTTCGTTACGGTTCGGTTCGCTCATCCCTATGTGCATGCAATTCAGCCACTCTTACCATGCAAAACACGTCCTCCTTGACCTGCAAAGGCAGAATGCTGTTCTACTCCATCATCTCATATGCAATGTTTCCACACTTTGGAACTCCACGGACCACATGTTGGACCGACTGTATGAGCAGAGGAAACCCATGACCAATTTCTTGATGCAGACGGACAGGACTACTCCCTGGTGTAACTTCGATGTTAGCCAGTGGCAGCTCATGTGTGGCACCTGCCATTTGCACTTTATTCGTCAGTCACTAGGACTCTGGGATAAATTATGCAATTTCATTTCCTCATGTTCTGGAGGTGATGCTCCTAAATCTGACTGGCGAGGGGACAGAAGTGGCGCCTACATCTCACCTCCACCGGAGCCCTGTAGAGGCTGAACTGATACAGGAGTAAGAAGAGGACAAGGAGGAGGACATATACATCCAGTAATTCTCTACAGAACTAGGTGGTTATTCGTCCAAGCGACAGGAGAGAAGAAGGAGAAGCTAGAGGGCGAAGATGATGCAGATGACCCCGAAAGACCGTGGCAGTATGCAATGGAGATGCAGGCAAGGAGCCCCTCCGAATCCCTTGCACAAATGACCAAATGCATGCTGAGTTGCTTGCGTAGTGACAGTCGCATTCTAACCATTTGACAGGGGGATAACTACTGTCTCTCCACCATGTTAGACCCTCGCTACCAGTCCAAAATGGGATCCTTTTTTACACCTTCTGATAAGGGATGAAAAAGTCAACTTCTATAGAGACATTCTTTGTGGTAGGTTGGTTGTTGCCTATGTGTGCCATCACCCATCCTCACGAAGGCCTAATCAGGGGACCCTCTTAGCTCCATTGCCATGACTGCTGAGAGGGAAAGGCAGGAGTAGCACCAGCTCCATCAGCAGCAACTTAAGTCTTGAGTCTCTGATGAGTAGTTTTCTTCAGCCGCTTCCTGAAGAAACGACTCGGCAACAGCAGAACACTGAACCTGAACCAGCAGGTTGTGTAATACTTGGACTATACCCTGTCAACCCAGATCCAGGATTACCTAGACTACTGCGCAGCCAAACTTCAATTGTGGCAAGCTTTCCTTTCCAGTCAGTAGTGTGGCATCAGAACAGGTGTTTACTATGATGGGTGGTATAGTTTACACAAAGAGAACTCACCTTTCAACAGAGAGACTAAACTGTTGCCACCTTCACCACTCTGTTACGGGGCCACTATTATCACTCTTCAAAAGCAGTAGTGGGTCAAAAACACATAAGACATGCAAATATTTCCATCACGTGTTATCTCTGTTTTGGACCCATTCATATTTTTGCCTTACCAATACTGATCAAATACGGATGCAAAAAACTGACCAAATACTAACTGTGTGATGGAGGTACGCAGGACTTCTTTTCCATCGATTTCAGAGCCAATTGGCTAAAATCATGCAAATTGACCATGAGGCCTCTATCACATGGTCAGTATTTTAAATCAAGATTTGATTATGATTTGGAAGCTGAAAGCAGGAGTGAGTCCAAAACACAGAAGACATGCAGATATTTCCATCATATTTTATATCTGTTTTGGACCCACTTCTGTTTCTGCCTTACAGATACTGGTCAAATGCTGATCAGATACTGTCGGTGTGAAGACGGATGCTCAAAATACAAGATACAATTTTTTGGGGCTTTTCTTCTGACGGATTATAAGAACAGAAAAATAAACAGTGATATGAATACAGCCTTACTGCTTCCACCCTCCCCACGGTCATGGGTCCACTACTTGAACCTTGGGCCAATGCACAGTTAAATCCATGCTGATAAATTAGACCTGGCATTAACATTGACTTTTAAGGCTGAGTTCACACTTCAGTTATTTTGACAGTTAGAGAGACATGCAATCCAGTATTCTTTCCAAAAAGAAAGGAAAACAGAGTGTCTCATACCAGGAACCCAGCTCTTTCTGTGTAAGTACTCTTAACAGAGATGATACAGAGATGATACAGAGATGATACAGAGATGATACAGAGATGATACAGAGATGATACAGAGATACAGCTGGGCTGCCTTACAGGCCTTGTTCGGCGTACTATTTCTCCTTATGGAGAGTACCAAGGAGTATGCATGAGGAGTATTTTGAGCCAGTCAAATCCTCTGGATTTCTGGGAAACATATCTGAAAATTACCACATCTTACATCTGCTGGCATAAGCTTAGCTATCTTTTCCTTTTTGAAACTCAGATAAGCATTGTCAGGTCCACAATATTCCACACTTACTGCTGGAAAGGGTTTCCCTTTCCAGCAGTGAGTGTATAATACCTAAGGTACGCATAAGTACCTCATCAGTATAGCCGTGATTTTCTACAATATTCCACTCACATATTTGTTGCTATTCGTCCTGAGAAAAAGTACCCTCCAGGCAATGCATTTATATTGCCCACAAAGCCAGAGTAACAGGCTAAGCCCCTCTTTCACTGTCTTCCACACTCATCTCTATATCACAGCATCTGAGCAGTCATTTGCTAGGACATGGCTGCTCCCAGGAACTAAAAGCTGCCCCTGTAATGACATTATGGTAGTTGCTATGGCAGTTGGTTGTGAAGGTTCCCAGGCCTACCATAGTTAAGTTCCTATGAAACCAATTTTGGAATTTTACCATAGATTGCAATTGTAAACCACTGTAGTCTATGGTATAAGTGATCTAATGATTGCATAGTGAAGTCCCCTAATGGGACAAAAAGTAAAGCTTTTAAAAATGTAAACCAAAACACAAAAGAATAATAAAATTCTAATCCCATCCCTTTACTCATTTTATGGATAAAAATAAACAATGAAAAACATTGTAAATATCTGAAACCATCAGAACCAGGAAAAAAATCAAAATGGCCAAATCACTGTTTTTGCTCACACAAAAATTAACAAAAATTTACTTAAAAGTCATACATACCCCAAGTTATATTGTTTCAATCCTATCTCATCAATAATATTTTTCTAAATTGTTGTATGGAATATTAAATGATGTAATTAAAAAGTACAACTTGCCCCACAATAAATATGCCTTGATTTAGCTATGTGAATGGAAAACTAAAAATGTTATAGCTCTTTGAAGTTTAAGAGAAAAAAATGAAAGCAAAAAAGTAAAAACTATCTGTATCCCTAATGAGTTAAGGTTAGTTATAAAGCATATTTTATATACTTTGGGTGAAATAAGCCTAAAATATAGTTCATATTAGAAATGTATTCCACAGGATGATAACTAAGGTCCTGGGTTCAAATCTGAGGGCAGCATCTGCCTACAGTTTATATGTTCTCTCCAGTTCTCTGGTTTCCTCCTACATCCCAAAAATCCTAGTGTGTCTAAGTTATGAAAATTAGATTATGATCTTCACTGGTGCCAGGGACTACTGTGAGTGACGACAATCTGTGTACAGTGCTACAGAATATGTTGGTGCTATATAGGCAAGAGGAAATGCATAAAACAAAAATATCCCTAATATTTAACAGCGTGGTAAGAGAATTGAATGTACTGTATAAATATATAGTAGAGGTGAATTTATCATTTAAACTACAGTAGTCATATTCATAGATAAATTGACATTGTAATATTAATTGATCACAAGGACAAATCCAGCCCTAATACCTCTGACAAACTCAAGTTTGATACATCTGTATTCTTTACAGATCTTTCTACTTTTATTTGTAATGTGTCAACATGAGCAGATGAAAAGAAAAGTATATCCATGTATCTGCATTTGAGAATACAATCTCCAGGCGTTGTTTAAAACCTTCCAGCACTAGAATGGCCTATTATAAGCTGAAGAACAATGAGCAGCAAACTCCACTCCCTGTTCTGTAGAGCCGGGACAATGTGTTCATCCATGTTGCTGCATCAAAGCTTTTCTAAAAAACATGGCACTTTAAAAAGCTTCCTCAGAGGAAGGTGCTCCCTAATGGCTCGTGGGCTGCATGGAATGGTGGCAGCATAGCAACAAAGCACCCCTTATAATGATGAGGAACATAATAGGTTCTGAGGAGCAGAGAATGAAATGTGAAATTAGCCATTAATCTCCGAATACCCCATGCTCAGGGCTGCAGTTGAGACATAGTTCAGTGGGAGCTAGAAGTCAGAGCTGGATAATTGTGGTAATAAAACCAGCCAAGGCAGCAGCAGTCATTCATGATATTGCTGCTTTTCTAACATGGCATCTCTTGCTGTGCTGAAGAACCCAGTGCAGTAAAACCCAGTGATCACGATAATGGCACTGCCAATGTTTCTTTGTCGATTACGGAGCGACAGCTGGCTGTTCCTACTAATTCTCAGGACTTCTTTTTATTCCCATTCCCTCCCTGCCATTCCAGCAACTTAATAACAAGCAAAAGTGCCTCTGACACCAGAGAGCGGAGAAATTAATTTAACTCCACTCATTTTCTTTTTTGGCCTTATTTATTTTCCAAGCGCCCTCATTTCCCTAAGGGTAAAGGCATCTGATTAAAACAAGTTGTAAATGAGGAGGAGAGCATCTGTATATTTCATTTTAAGTCCACATAATACATTGGATCACTCCATCATACTTATGTATTATTACTAGACTTTTTGTGTAGCCATTTTACGTCTTCCAGCTCGCCAGTTCTTCTTCTCTGGGGAGGTATCTGATGCTACTTTAATGCCACAGAGATGGAAATATCTGGTGATGCAGACAATTATTAGAAAGAAGGTATCAGGTTCATCTCTACGTATTATTGCTTAAACTTGATGAGGGAATATACCTCTTAACCAAGGCACTTAAGACAACAAAGTGGAATTTACAAGGAAGGTGACAGCTGAAAGAACGAGGATCATAGTAATTTGATTAAGGTCTATGAGCCACTCAAATGTGAAAGTTATGGGCAATCTCATGTTCTTGTCTTTGACTGGAAAATGAAAAATTACTAGAATAATGAGAAACTAATGTGTGCATTATCTTCGAAAGAGCAATGGCAAAGCACATTATGTGCACAAAGTATTGTACATGCAAATAAACCTAATGATGTATTTGAGGTGTGGCGAAAGCTTGTTGCGATACAGTAAATATGTGGATATTAAGTTAGACCCTGAGATGTAAGCTAGAACATTCTAATAAGATGCATAACAATAATTATGCATTATTCAGCCATTTTGATTGAAGATGAATTATGCTCTGGCTATGGTATGCTTTAGGTACTTTCTGGATAAACAAGGGGTC
Source organism: Rhinella marina (assembly GCA_900303285.1). Classification (NCBI taxonomy): domain Eukaryota; kingdom Metazoa; phylum Chordata; class Amphibia; order Anura; family Bufonidae; genus Rhinella; species Rhinella marina. Next base: position 21,302 of record ONZH01024999.1, read on the forward strand.
ATATACCAACTTATTTACCCCAGTTCTCTGGCATATATATGTCATAGATTGTGGCGCAAAGGTTATTTGCATCAAAATCTACGATTTTTCCTCGCTCATGTGGCCTCATGGGGCTCAAATAACCTTTGCACCACAATCTCCAACAGATATATGCCAGAAAACTGGCATAAATCAGTTTCTAAATAAGGGGTCAGGCCCGTCTTATTTATAATTCTTTACGTCTCTTTTAGACATAGAAAATGTTCTAAATCTACGTCTGTAAGGAAGCTTCCATAGATTTAAACTAGCAGTGGATGCACCGAAGTTATGTAGAGGCCGACACCTCTACATAACTTCAGTGGATCGACTGCCAGCTCAGGAGTTATTAAGACTGGTGTAAAAAAACGCTTCCGTGGCCTCACCAAGGACCCCTGGTCTGTGGAAACCCAAAGATGTGTGCCCACACACAATAAAGTCAATGGATAAATAAGTAGTCCATGGACGGCACACGTCCATGATTCACTGACATGTTAAGGAGACTTAAAGAAGTATTCCGCTTTTTACCATTGATGACCATAGATCGTCTATATCCCATCTGTGGGGGCCCCACTCCCTGCACCCTCACCGATCAGCTGTTTAAAGAGAAAGCAGGGCTTGTTTAAGCACTGCCATATTTTGTCTGTTTACCTGCTTGCCATCGCAACTGCAGTGGTGAGCTGGCATCCCCATTCACTTCAATTGGGGTCTGTTCAAGTGAAAGGGACAGAGCCATCCCATAAAAGTGAAAGGGGACGCCATAGCTGTAATTACACTGCTGCCCACTGCAGTTGCGATGGCGAACTGGTAAACAATGAAGAGAAGGCAGCCAATTGTGGCTGTGGCCCCTGGAAGCCTTACAAAAGCTTCCTATCCTGTCAGCTATGGAGGCCTATGAGGCCCAGTGTCCAAGATATTGGGCACTGAATGACATATTTCTGTAAAAATTGTGGTTTTTTTTCACTTTGCACTTCTTTAGGGGATTTCTTTTTTTTATTTAGAGGCTATGTACACCTTTGGAGTCAATTTGTTTTATGATTGCATTTAACTTATTTTTGGCTAAAAATATTTTCAATTGGCCTTTATTAAAAATATTGAGCTGTTCAGTAACAAAGGGTTAACTGTTTTTCTAATTGTGTGACTTGTACTTTCACCTCCACTTTGTGCCAACTACTGAGAGAAGAAAAAAAAAACACAATGCAACAGCAGTCTGCAAACACAAATACATTTTGTACGAAATGCTGTTGCATTGTGTTTTTTTCTTTGTGTTTCTAGCTATGGCAGCGTGCACCTGCGCATTGGGATGTGCTGACTGACCCCCCTTTTCTTGCAGTTAAACTACTGAGAGGTAATAAACACTTATTTAAGACACATTCTTATCAGTAAGATAAGGATTGAGCTTTAATGAGTGTTTATAATGTCTGAGAGCAGAGATAAGATTTTATTTTGAATTAAAAAGTCGTCTAAACCTTTTTGAAGCCATCTACTGTATTTGCTGTGACCAGCTCCTGCGGCAGGCTATTCCAGATATTCACAGACCTTACTGTAAAGAATGCTTGTCGCCTCTTATGACTGAATCTTTTTTCTCCAGGTGTAGGGAGTGGTCCCTTGTTTATCAAACGGGGGTTAACACAGAATAGCTGCCTTTGATATTTTTTTGTCTGTTTATATATTTGTACAGGTGAATTATGTCCCCCTTTAGATGTCTTTTTCAAGGCTAAACAAATTCAGTTCTTTTAATCTTTGCTCATAGCTAAGATCTTGGAGGCCCTATGAACTTAGTTTATCTCATTTGCACTTTTTCTAACTCCAGGGTATCCCTTTTATGGACTGGTGCCCAGAACTGAACTGCATATTCCAGTTGAGGCCGCACCAATGCTTTTTATAGTGGTAATATTACATCCCTGTCCTGCGAGCAAACCTCTTTTAATACAAGACAAAATTCTGTTGGGCTTAGAGGCAGCTGACTGGCATTGCATGCTGTTATTTAGTCTATGATCTACTAATACACCCAGATCCTTCTCAGCAAGTGACTCTTCCAATTTTACTCCCCCTAGGGCATATGCTGCATGCTAATAGACTTTAATAGACTTTCATTATTGTAATTTATAGCAACACCTCTCTTGATATAAGAGGAGATTACATAGGACAGGAAACAGAAATTGGAAGTGGGCTTACTAGGATATTTAAAGAGAAATATCTGTATGCAGACATGCTAATAAAAGGAGTTGCTGGTGAATTCATCCCTAAGTGCCTACATTTCATGAAGATATGACAATGATATATCATGAGGGTCACATGGTGTAGAAGAAGCTACAAATCTGAATTATGTAGAGACAAACTGGTCATGAAAATTATTTTCCTACAGTTCTGGCCATGCATACATCATTGCCAGGACCTATACAGTCTGTATGAGTATCAACTGAAGCACCATGGTCAAATGAAATTCATGAGCTTTCTGATCGATATGCTACAGATTTAATATCTGAAAACCCCTTCATAGTGCACTGAAAAATCTGAAGTTTTTGTTTCTTAGAGTCAATGGATCAGATAACAGAGTTATTAACCCACCTTCTATTTTTACACACTTAGTAAATAAAAACAATTAAAGTGATCGTGCCAGCATTAAATATTGTTTTAACATTTGGATATTGGAATTAGGGTTGTATATTTCAGCATGAAATGCTAGTTACTTTTGTTACTAAAATGCTTCAGTTGTCAGATATTCTCTTGACTTAAAGGGGTTCTGCAGTTGTTTTAAACTGATGATCTATCCTCTGGATAGATCACCAGCATCTGATCAGCGGTAGTCCGACACCCGGGACCCCCGCCGATCAGCTGTCTGAGATGGCAGCGGCGCTCCAAGAGCGCTGTAGCCTTCTCACTGTTTACCGCAGGCCCAGTGAAGTCATGACTAGTATCACTGGCCTGGGTGGGGCTAAGCTCCATTCAAGTGAACAGAGCTTTGCCCTGCCCAGGCCAGTGATACTAGTCGTGACTTCACTGGGTCTGCGGCAAACAGTAAGAAGGCCGTGGCGCTCCTGGAGCGCCGCTGCCATCTCAAACAGCTGATTGACAGGGGTCCCGGGTCTCGGACCACCACCGATCAGATGCTGATGATCTATCCAGAGGATAGATCATCAGTTTAAAACAACTGCAGAACCCCTTTAAAATAATTATTAAACCCATAGCAATATGCACATCCACCTACTGAAGTGGTTGAACATGTTCAGTTCCACACTTCAAATGCCACCTGGTATATCTGATGTTAGAAGCCCAGACAGTTGCAGTGAGAGAGCTGCAGCAGAAAGGATACACTTCCTGAGCTTCTAGCCTGAAGAGAGTCTAGCACAGCAATTGTTGGAACGGATAGGAAATTAAAAAATTATTGCAAATTGCTTGATTATGTTAATGACTATATGGTCTTTGTAGGTTTCCCCTGGAGCTTGAGAGGGACTGAAATGTCTATCTGATCCATGTGAGGAAATTAATTGCATAAGGCTGGAGCCCTATTATATATCTTACACTTGGACCCAATGGCTTCAATTACCCTTCAGCTCTCTCATTTGCAAAACCTCTTTAAGATGACTTCCTAAATTGCAGTAAAAAGTCTCTAACAGAGGGGTGGTCCTCTGAAAGATGGTCATAATGTACTGCATCTGACACATATAAAGATATGGTTTCCTCAAAGAAGTGGTCTTTTTGTGATTCAGTCAGAGAAACAAAGCTTCTTAGGAAATCCTTTTTCTAAATGCAATCACTGTAATACTCTGTATCCAACATATGGCTATTAACATTGTGGTGTTTGGCATTACTTTTCACAATATAAGTTTTCTAGTTACCAAAGCAGGATATAAAAAGCTCTTCAACCTTAAGACCATCACTGCTCGTAGAAAACTGCTGTTCTTTTCAGCACTTCCATGTGAAAACCCACTTCTGTATTAAAATCTATGTCATTTACATGTTATTTTAAGATATTTGTGCCCCTTTCATTTATAAATTGTATATCATTTTAGCAAATTCATAACCTCATCAATCTATTCTTTTTTCCCATGTTATTATGGTTGGATGCTGAATTTGAAATTGTGTGCCCAGAACATTCTTTTGTGTAGAATAGAATTCTTTAAGCTGTAAAATTTGCTAAATATATATCTTTGTAATGTCATAGCACTTCAAAAACTCAGTGAAGGGTTCTTAACCTAAAGTCATGTTTCTTCATATGAGTTTTGCACTTAAAAATTCAACTTCTTATCTGAATTAAAAATGTGAAGAGAGATGCTGTTCCCCTGCCATTTTAGTGAGTGGTATCTCTTGTTTTCCAAAGGCACATGCATACATTTATGTGTTTCTCCGCAGTTGGCTCCAAGATTTACTTTGGATGAAGTGTTCTCGCTAATTTTGAAGCATCAAGAGAGTTGATTATTATGGTGTGTGCAGCATATGAACATTGCACTGCAGCACTGCATAGACATAATAGGATAGGAAAATACACTCAGGAATATTTACTGAGTCACTCCGCTTGTTCTTATCATCAACCATCAAGCTATATTTATTGTGGAGAAGATTTTTATAAGAAATAATGAATCTCTGGTTGTCTCTTTTGGACCATAATAAATATAATGGCAGAATGATACCTAGATTTAAAAAGGTTCCCCAGCCTGGACAGCACCTATTTGTACCATGGCCACATTGACAATAATCAGGTGATAAAGTGTACTTCCATCTGTGCCCCAGAAATTATCTATTTGTGGGCAAAACTGATAATATATGTTTAGGGAAATTTTGTATTGCACAGTGCCTACTCAAGTTAATGTGTTGTCGAGAGAGAGAGAGAGAGAGAGATAGTGAAGAACCATGAGTCCTAGAAGACCTCACAGTGTCATACAAAAGTGTTTAGGTCAATTGGGACACTTTCAATTTGGGTAAAATAAATTCAGACCTGAATCAAATTCATCAACTGATGAATTATGTGTATTTCATTCATCACTATTTGACCATGCAATACAGAGCAGGACAAAACCTCCAAAGTGAGATGCTCTCTGTAACTGATCTCCATTTTGGCCTGGAGATGACTCTAAACAAAGAACCTCCCTATGTTAGCTAAAAATTCTCTAATAGAGTGTATGAAAATAGGATTTCTAAACCAACAACTTGTTTAGGTAAATGGTGACAAAATTCTCTCAAGGACAGCAACTCATCCACCTTTGCAGCATAGCTTTTAGCCTTTTAACCTTATGGGGGATACTTTTTTTAAATTCCTGTGAGAATATATCCATCATATTTTCACTATAATATCAGCATCTACATTGTTTCAGACAAATGGTTGTAGAACCACTTAGCCATCCAACTGGCTACAGGAATCTAGCCTTCACTGCAGAGGAGCAACAAGGACACTCTCTGTTAGAATAGTCCAAATCTGGTTGGCTATTGACCTACAAGGGTCAGAAACACTGATTCGCTGCACCAAGGGAACAGGTAATACACTTAGTCAGAAAACAGGCAGAGTTCATGGCTGGCAGAGTACATGCAAATCCATTAAACAAACCAAAGTTCAGGGCAGGCAGCACAGGATCATTACTAGTGTTGAGCGAAGTGCACTTTGGATCATACATCCGAAGTCGCTTACTTCAAAATTTTGTTTGAATACTGTACTGAGACCCATCTCTGTACAGCATCCAAATGTATGGGCTCCAGCAGGGGAAATGCATTATGTCCAATGTCTTGTTAGACAGGGGCGGACACAGACAGCAGAGGGCCCCTGTGCAAGGAATGTGTCTGGCCCCCAACCCCCCCCCCCCGCCTTTCCCAAACCAAATTCTCAACCTAACCTATGGTGTCCCAACATTAGATACAGCAATATAAAACACACAAGGTAAGGCTATTTTCACACATGCAGCACTACGCTCCGGCCACCTGATTTGGCAGAGAATGCAAGAAATTGGTCGGACACAAACTCAGGCATGCAGCAGTTTGTGTCCCGCTGATTCTCTGCATTTTTGCCAGATTGTGGCCCGGATCTCTGCCATACCCCATTATAGTTAATGGGGCCGGTGGGCATTCTGCATCCAGCAGTGCTGGAGCCGGTGAATTCCAGAAGGCTGTTCTCTGCTGGAACAGCCTGCCAGAATCACTAACTCACATGTGAATGTAGCCTAATACAGCGCCCCATACCTCGTAAATCCAGTGACATCTCCTTAGATGTAGATGTTCTCTTTCCTCATCTTCTCCTTTCAGACCAGACCACCATGATGATTTCTTTCAGCCATCTCTTCTCTCTGTGGAGTTTGACAAATAGACATCTTAGTTTCCTACTTTTCCATCATTCTCCCACCTTCTTGAACTCCCCATCCTGCCACCCCCAATACTGTGCCCGCTGTGCTCCCCAAAACTATTGTCACGAGTAGGCTTGCGTCTGGAATCAGATGTTCTGCGCGGCTTTCTAAGTGACATATTTGACAGGCTATTCCCTTTGTTTGGGTGCTGTTCACCACACCCCTTCCCCTCAGCTGTTGCCGCTTGGCAATTAGCTTTCTCCTATTTACCCCTTCCTCTCCCAGTATCCCTTGCGGTTTATATCTTCTGCTTACCTGGTTGAGAGTGGTGTGGATCTCGGCTGAGATCCAGTTGCTGAGTTATCTGCTTAAGTTAAGTTTCTTTTGTTGTTTTCCTTTTGGAGTCTCCTGTTCCTCCTTACGCTTGGAGGAATGGGTTTACTCTCTTGTGTCACTAGACTGCAGGGTTTTCTAGGGTGCATTTAGATTAGGTTCCTGTGTATGAACTTTCCTACAACCCAGGCTTGTTCATACTGGTAGTCAGCCAGGGCCTAGTCTCAGGGTCCCCTGCAGGAGGTGACCAGTTCTCTGGTTTTGTCTGTTCCCATCCCTCATACGCTCGGTGTGGCTTTTCCCCCCACACCAGAGCGTGACAACTATACTGCAGAAACAGTCCCCCTGCAAATACTACTGCCTTCAGAAATTATTGGCACACAGTGCCCTAAAAAATAGCTGCACCCAGAAAATAGTATCCCTGACACTAAATTATAACCAAAATGTTCCCCAAAAATAACTGTGCTAAGCTGATACTGTGTCCCCCACCGTAATAGTGCTCCACAAAGTCCCACCAATAGAAATAATTAGTGCCCCCTGCCAGCCAATGTCCCCATAGTGTCCTCATAATGTGTGCCAATGCCCCCTACTGTGTGCCTAAAAAACCCTCTTAGTGCCCCTATACAATGACCCCAATAGTGCTCCTCCCCCCTTCTCCATAGTGCCCCCCATGTCTGCCCCCCATGTGTGTCAGTATACAAGATAAGGCCCCCATAGTGCTCACGCCCATCCATAGTGCCCCCCATGTGTGCCAGTATATATGATAGGGCCCCCCATAGTGCTCCTCCTTCTCCATAGTGCCAGTATATATATATATAGGGCCCCCCATAGTGGTCCGCCTCCGCCATAGTGCCCCCATGTGAGCCACTATATATATAGGGCCCCCCATAGTGCTCCTCCTAGATAGTGCCCCCATAGTGCTCCTTCATAGTGCCCCCATTGTGCTCCTCCTCCATAGTGCCTCCATTGTGCTCCTCCATAGTGCCCCCATTGTGTTCCTCCTCCATAGTGCCCTCATAGTGCTCCTCCTCCATAGTGCCCCATTGTGCTCCTCCTCCATAGTGCTCCTCCTCCATAGTGCCCTCCATAGTGGCCCCCATAGTGCTCCTCCGCCATAGTGCCCCCATTGTGCTCCTCCTCCATAGTGCCCTCATAGTGCTCCTCCTCCATAAAGCCCTCATAGTGCTCCTCCTCCATAGTGCCCCCATTGTGCTCCCCCTCCATAGTGCCCCCATTGTGCTCCTCCTCCTCCATAGTCCCCCATTGTGCTCCTCCTCCATAGTGCCCCATTGTGCTCCTCCTCCATAGTGCCCTCACAGTGCTCCTCCTCCATAGTGCCCCCTTGTGCTCCTCCTCCCATAGTGCCTCATAGTGCTCCTCCTCCATAGTGCCCCATTGTGCTCCCCCTCCATAGTGCCCCATAGTGCTCCTGCTACATAGTGCCCCCATTGTGCTCCCCCTTCATAGTGCCCTCATAGTGCTCCTCCTCCATAGTGCCCCATTGTGCTCCCCCTCTTATAGTGCCCCCATAGTGCTCCTACTCCATAGTGGCCCCCATAGTGTTCCTCCTCCATAGTGCCCTCATAGTGCTCCTCCCCCATAGTGCCCCCACTGTGTGCCAGCTTAAATGAAAAAAATATATAACACTTATACTTACCTCCCTGCCTCTGTCAGCGACGCGATGCAGGCCTCTTCCGGCCTGTGTCCCGCGCTGTACGGCTCAGGCGGCGCGATGATGTCATCGCGCCGCCTGTGCCAACCTCTGATAGGCTGCAGGCACTAAGGACGGCGATACAGATGAAATGGAAGCGCTCATCTCTCCCTGCCGCCGGTAAGAAAGGGTCCCCCTCCGGCCCTGGGCCCGTATGTATGTCCACCCCTGTTGTTAGACTTCGTTGAATAACTTAGACCTTTAATTGTTCAACTAGAAAACCAGTTTTAAAACTGGGATCTCAAGTCAGCTTCAGTACCCAGTGCAGGCAAGGACTGAAGGAAACAGCTATATATATACAGTGCCTTGCGAAAGTATTCGGCCCCCTGGAACTTTTCAACCTTTTGCCACATTTCAGGCTTCAAACAAAAAGATATAACATTTTATATTTTTGGTGAAGAATCAACAACAAGTGGGTCACAATTGTGAAGTGGAACGAAATTTATTGGATCATTTAAACTTTTTTTGTAATAATAAAACTGAAAAGTGGGGCGTGCAAAATTATTCGGCCCCCTTGCATTAATACTTTGTTGCGCCACCTTTTGCTGCGATTACAGCTGCAAGTCGCTTGTGGTATGTCTCTATCAGTTTTGCAAATCTAGAGACTAAAATTCTTGCCCATTCTTCCTTGCAAAATGGCTCGAGCTCTTTGAGGTTGGATAGAGAGCGTTTGTGAACAGCAGTTTTCAGCTCTTTCTACATATTCTCAATTGGATTCAGGTCTGGACTTTGACTTGGCCATTCTAAGACCTGGATACGTTTATTTTTGAATCATTCCATTGTAGATTTTGCTTTATGTTTGGGATCATTGTCTTTTTGGAAGATAAATCTCTGTCCTAGTCTCAGGTCTTTTGCAGACTCCAACAGGTTTTCATCCAGAATGGTCCTGTATTTGACTCTATCCATCTTCCCATCAATTTTAGCCATCTTCCCTGTCCCTGCTGATGAAAAGCAGGCCCAAACCATGATGCTGTCACCACCATGTTTGACAGTGGGGATGGTGTGTTCAGGGTGATGAGCTGTGTTGCTTTTACGCCAAACATATCGTTTTGCATTGTTTCCAAAAAGTTGGATTTTGGTTTCATCTGACCGGAGCACCTTCTTCCACATGTTTGGTGTGTCTCCCAGGTGGCTTGTGGCAAACTGTAAACAAGACTTTTTATGGATATCTTTGAGAAATGGCTTTCTTCTTGCCACTCTTCCATAAAGGCCAGATTTGTGAAGTTTTCGACTGATTGTTGTCCTATGGACAGACTCTCCCACCTCAGCTGTAGATCTCTGCAGTTCATCCAGAGTGATCATGGGCCTCTTGGCTGCATCTCTGATCAGTCTTCTCCTTGTTTGAGATGAAAGTTTAGAGGGACGGCTGGATCTTGGTAGATTTGCAGTGGTCTGATACTGCTTCCATATCAATATAGTTGCTTGCACAGTGCTCCTTGGGATGTTTAAAGCTTGGGAAATCTTTTGGTATTCAAATCCGGCTTTAAACTTCTCCACAAAAGTATCACGGACCTGCCTGGTGTGCTCCTTGGTCTTCATGATGCTCTCTGTGCTTTAAACAGAACCCTGAGACTATCACAGAGCCAGGTGCAGGATCGTTCAGAGATCCTCAATGAACTTCTGGAGTGAGTGTTCTGAACTGAAAGTAAATGGGCCGAATAATTTTGCACGCCCAACTTTTCATTTTTATTATTACAAGGAAAGTTTAAATGATCCAATAAATTATGTTCCACTTCACAATTGTGACCCACTTGTTGTTGATTCTTCACCAAAAATTTAAAATGTTATATCTGTGTTTTTGAAGCCTGAAATGTGGCAAAAGGTTGAAAAGTTCCAGGGGGCCGAATACTTTCGCAAGGCACTGTATATATCTAATATATAAAGCTGAGTGCATGTGTGTGTGTGTGTATGTTCGCTAAAGGAATCTGCACCGCTGCAGGTACAATCACAAAATTTGGCACACATGTACATCAGGTGTCCAGGAAGGTTTTAGAACAGTTTTCAACTCTCCAGGATGTACCGTTCCTGAGATATTCCCAAAAAATGCATTAGCCAATAGAAGCCTGGTCACATGACCCTTATCAGCCAGTAGAAGCTCACAGGCAGTCTCCACACACCAGGTTTCTATGACAAACTAGCCAGTTCACTGTTGTAGGTCTGCATTAATGAGGCAGAGCACTGTGGATGACAATGGTAAAGGGGTATTTCGTTTACCATACACTCTTGTGTTTTAGACAAATTCATCATCAATCATTACCTCATATAATGTAAATTTCACATATTTACTGTTCAGTAGTAATAAAATATGTATTCTTCCACTGCTACCCACCTTCCTCCTAAGTTACTATGGCATCGACCTGTAATTCAGGCCACCGTCAAAAGAAGGACTTAAGAGCCCCACCCCCAGATCCCACTAAGTCACGCCCCTGACTCAGTCAGACCACGCCCCTTCCATGCCGCATTTGTCCGGGATTAAAAATATAGGTAAAAATCACCTTCTTTCAGCTGCAGGGGTGGGGGGAGGGTGACTTTCTCCCTGCAGCTCATTGCTCAGACTGCACAGTGCTGCTGCTGAGAGTGAGCTGTTCAAAAGGACATCCCTGTGTCCATCCAGGCCCTGCGCATGACAGAGGACAGGGAGTCTGAAAGCCAGACAGTCCAGCCTAAAACAAGACCTCTGGCCACCCTAGGGTGGCCTGTTCTCCGTCCGATGAAGTGCCTGGACAGACACAGGGATGTCCACCCTTTCAGTAGCTCACACTCAGACAGCTTCTCCTCCATGTCTTCACAGAGCCAGGGGGGCATGGCCTTATGTTTAGTGGTGTGTCTTCATGGGAACTGGGGGGGCTGTTTCACGTTTGGGGGAATAGCCGGTGAGGTCTGGCTTTCTGGAGTGAAGACAGTGGCCACACTAGCTGCTGTGGAGGTCACAGTTAAAGGGGCGGGCTGCTGTAGAGATCACTGTTAAAGGGGCGGGCTGCTGTAGAGGTCACTGTTAAAGGGGCGGGCAGCTGTAGAGGTCATTGTTAAAGGGACAGGCAGCTGTAGAGGTCACTGTTAAAGGGGTGGGCTGCTGTAGAGGTCACTGTTAAAGGGGTGGGCTGCTGTAGAGATCACTGTTAAAGGGGCAGGCTGCTGTAGAGGTCACTGTTAAAGGGGCGGGCAGCTGTAGAGGTCACTGTTAAAGGGGCAAGCTGCTGTAGAGGTCACTGTTAAAGGGGCTGGCTGCTGTAGAGGTCACTGTTAAAGGGGCGGGCACTGTAGAGGTCACTCTCGATATCTTTTAACGACACACACACACAAACAGTAAATTAAATATACCCGGGCGAAGCCCTGTCCTTCAGCTAGTACATATATATATATATACTAGCAGAAGGACCCGGCTTCGCCTGGCTATTTCATTTAATGTTTCTGTATGTCGTTGCAGAGAGCAAGTCAATGCAGCTGACAGACGTTGATTTTTACCTTCATTTTTTCAATCCCCATTGTCTGCGGAGTGGGAGGGGGCGTGGCCCGAAGACATGTGACCGTGTGTATGGTAGTTGGGACCCGGCTTTGCCTGGGTATATTTCATCTATTTCATTTAATGTTTGTCTGTGTCATTGCAGAGAGAAAGTCTCCCTCCCACCCATTCCTGCAGCTGACAGAAGTTAATTTTTGCCTTCATTTTTTTCAATCCTCATTGGCTGCGGAGTGGGAGGAGGTGTGACCTGACCGGGGGCGTGGTTTAGCGGGACCTTGGGGGGATTGCTTTTAAGTCCTTCTTTTTGGGTGGTCTGAATTAAAGGTCAATTCCATGGTAATTTATGAGGACACTCAATGGGTAGCAGTGGAAGAAAACATCTTTTATTACTACTGAATGGTCGTAGTCTAAAATTAGTTTATTTCATCTAATGTTTCTGTGTGTCGTTGCAGAGAGAAATTCACCCTCCCACCCCTGCAGCTAACAGAAGTTGATTTTTACCTTCATTTTTTCAAACCTTGTGGGCTGCAGAGTGGGAGGGGGCGTGGCCTGACATAGTCGGGGGCGTGGTTTAGCGAGACCTGGGGCGGGGTTTTAAGTCCTTCTTTTGAGGGTGGCTTGAATTACAGGTCGATGCCATGGTAATTTATGAGGACACACAATGGGTAGCAGTGGAAAAAAATATCTTTTACTACTACTGAACGGTTGTAGTCTAAAATTAGTCTATTTCATCTACAATTTTTGTGTGTCGTTGCAGAGAGAAATTCACCCTCCCACCCCTGCAGCTAACAGAAGTTTATTTTTACCTTTATTTTTTCAATCTCCGTTGGCTGCAGAGTGGGAGGGGGCGTGGCCTGACAGAGTCGGGGGCGTAGCTTAGCAAGACGCTTCGCATGGGTGTATTTACTGAAATCTATTTCATTTAATGTTTCTGTGTGTCGTTGCAGAAAGAAAGTCAACCTTTTTTCAATCCCTGTTGGCTGCGGAGTTTGCGTTTTGCGGTTTGCGTTTAGTTGGACCATTTATTTATCAACTGGACAATGACCCCAAACACACCTACAGGCTGTGTAAGGGCTATTTGACCAAGAAGGAGAGTGATGGGGTGCTACGCCAGATGACCTGGCCTCCACAGTCACCAGACCTGAACCCAATCGAGATGGTTTGGGGTGAGCTGGACCGCAGAGTGAAGGCAAAAGGGCCAACAAGTGCTAAGCATCTCTGGGAACTCCTTCAAGACTACCTCTTGAAGCTCATCAAGAGAATGCCAAGAGTGTGCAAAGCAGTAATCAAAGCAAAAGGTGGCTACTTTGAAGAACCTAGAATATAAGACATATTTTCAGTTGTTCCACACTTTTTTGTTAAGTATATAATTCCACATGTGTTAATTCATAGTTTTGATGCCTTCAGTGTGAATCTACAATTTTCATAGTACAGTACAGTACAGACCAAGAGTTTGGACACACCTTCTCATTCAAAGAGTTTTCTGTATTTTCATGACTATGAAAATTGTAGATTCACACTGAAGGCATAAAAACTATGAATTAACACATGTGGAATTATATACTTAACAAAAAAGTGTGAAACATCTGAAAATGTGTCTTATATTCTAGGTTCTTCAAAGTAGCCACCTTTTACTTTGATTACTGCTTTGCACACTCTTGGCATTCTCTTTATGAGCTTCAAGAGGTAGTCACCTGAAATGGTTTTCACTTCACAGGTGTGCCCTGTCAGGTTTAATAAATGGGATTTCTTGCCTTATAAATGGGGTTGGGACCATAAGTTGTGTTGGGCAGAAGTCAGGTGGATACACAGCTGATAGTCTTACTGAATAGACTGTTCGAATTTGTATTATGGCAAGAAAAAAGCAGCTAAGTAAAGAAAAACGAGTGGCCATCATAACTTTAAAAGATGAAGGTCAGTCAGTCCGAAAAATTTGGAAAACTTTGAAAGTGTTCCCAAGTGCAGTCGCAAAAACCATCAAGCGCTACAAAGAAATTGTCTCACATGAGGACCGCCCCAGGAAAGGAAGTCCAAGAGTCACCTCTGCTGCGGAGGATAAGTTCATCCAAGTCACCAGCCTCAGAAATCGCAGGTTAACAGCAGCTCAGATTAGAGACCAGGTCAATGCCACACAGAGTTCTAGCAGCAGACACATCTCTACAACAACTGTTAAGAGGAGACTGTGTGCAGCAGGCCTTCATGGTAAAATAGCTGCTAGGAAACCACTGCTAAGAACAGGCAACAAGCAGAAGAGACTTGTTTGGGCTAAAGAACACAAGGAATGGACATTAGACCAGTGGAAATCTGTGCTTTGGTCTGAGTCCAAATTTGAGATCTTTGGTTCCAACCACCGTGTCTTTGTGCGATGCAGAAAAGGTGAACGGATGGACTCTACATGCCTGGTTCCCACCGTGAAACATGGAGGAGGAGGTGTGATGGTGTGGGGGTGCTTTTCTGGTGACACTGTTGGGGATTTATTCAAAATTGAAGGCATACTGAACCAGCATGGCTACCACAGCATCTTGCAGCGGCATGCTATTCCATCCGGTTTGCGTTTAGTTGGACCATCATTTATTTATCAACAGGACAATGACCCCAAACACACCTCCAGGCTGTGTAAGGGCTATTTGACCAAGAAGGAGAGTGATGGGGTGCTACGCCAGATGACCTGGCCTCCACAGTCACCAGACCTGAACCCAATCGAGATGTTTGGGGTGAGCTGGCCTGCAGAGTGAAGGCAAAAGGGCCAACAAGTGCTAAGCATCTGTGGGAACTCCTTCAAGACTGTTGGAATACCATTTCAGGTGACTACCTCTTGAAGCTCATCAATAGAATGCCAAGAGTGTGCAAAGCAGTTATCAAAACAACAGGTGGCTACTTTGAAGAACCTAGAATATAACACATATTTTCATTTGTTTCACACTTGTTTGTTAAGTATATAATTCCACATGTGTTGATTCATAGTTTTGATGCCTTAAGTGTGAATCTACAATTTTCATAGTCATGAAAATACAGAAAACTCTTTGAATGAGAAGGTGTGTCCAAATATATATATTCTGGTGATGTGTACTGGAAAGCTGGAAGGGGTGTGTATCTCACTCAGGTTCCTCAACTGGGTGAGATGAATAAAATCCAGGTAGACAGTGCTGGCTTCAGCAAACCTAGTTGCTTGAGCTATTTTGATAGTAATAGCTGGGCTGGATTTTATTTGGGTTGGGAAGGTAGGTCGGCAGTGGGACCTTTCCAACCCACTCAATTCCAGGGCATTTCTTTTCTCTGGCCTGAGGAGATCCCAGGTGAGGCCAGCTGGTGTAATCTGGGAGGGATAAGTAATCCATGAGTGTGTCAGTCTGGGGAGAGGAACTGACCCTGGAACAGGGTTAAAGCCTGTGAGGCTTGTGTGGTCTCAGCCAGGCGGGCTGAGGGGCCACAAGGCTCAGTGTAGCCGGATCTCTCCCCGGGTCTGTGCCATTTGGTGAGGTCACAGCCTGGAAGCTGCTGACCAGACGGCTGAGATAGCCGCATCAACAAGCTGTGGTTGAACAGTGTTTTTCTGTAGGTGAGTTAGCTGGAACCTGTATTAGTCAGAGCCCAGCCAGGCAGGTGTTATTAGCAGAAGGATCCGGCACCGCATGGGTATATTTAATCTATTTCAATTAATATACCTGTGTGTCGTTAAAAGATATTGACAGTATCCCCCATAACAGTGACCTGTACAGCACCCCGCACCCTTAATAGTGAACTCCACATCCCCCATAATAGTGACCTCTACAGTACCCCGCTCCTTAACAGTGAACGCCAAAGCCCCCTACCCCTTAACACTGACCCCCCACAGTCCTTAAAATAGGACCTCAATAGCAGCCCATCCCCTTAACATTGAACTTCACAGCAGCCCGCTCCTTTAACAGTGAGTTTCACAGCACCCCACTCCCTTGACAGTGACCTCCTCAGGGCCCCCCTTAACACTGCCCTCTATAGGGGACTGTCTCCTTATCTGTGACATCCACTGTTCCTTGCCCCTTTAACAGAGACCTCCACAGCACCCGTCCCTTTAACAGTGACTGCCACAGTACCCCGTTCCCATAAGAGTAATCTCCACAGTACCCCGCTCCCTAAACAGTGACCTCACAGTACTCTGCTTCTTTAACAGTGACCTCCACAGCAGCTGCCCCTTTAAATGTGGCCCTGCCCCCTTAACAGTGACCTCCACAGTGCCCACCCCTTTAACAGTGACCTTCACAGCGGCCTGCCCCCTTAACAGTAACATCCACAGTGAATGCCCCTTTAACAGTGACCTTCACAGCGGTCTTCCCCCTTAACAGTATTATCCACAGTGCCTGCCCCTTTAATAGTGACCTCCACAGCAGCTGCCCCTTTAAGAGTGGCTCCTGCCCCCTTAACTGTGACCTACACAGCAGCTGCCCCTTTAAGGCTAGGGCTACACGACGACGTGTTGTGCAACATTTTGTCGCACCAATGTCGCCCAACAATTTTTATAATGATAGACTATAGAGTCGCACTGCGATTTACTGCAACCTGCTGCGACTGCGACACGACAGTCGCAAAAAATCCATTCAAGACAGATTTTTGTGCAACTGTCGCGTCGCAGTCGTAGCATGTCGCATGTTGCAGTGCAACGCTATAGACTATCATTATAAGAACAGCAAACAATGAAATGGCCGATTCGCCGTTTTTAAGTCAGTTCTCCCACAAAAATTAAATAAAAAAGTGACAAAAAGTCATTCACACTCCAAAATGCTATCATTGAAAAGTAAAGATCACCCCGCAAAAAAATGAGCCCTCACACAGCTCTTTACACATAACTACAAAAAAATATTATAGGAGCCAGAATACGGTGATGAAAAGATAGGACATTTTTCAAAGTTTTTCTTTTTTTCAGTATTAAAACGCAAGAAAAACTATACCTATGTGGCATCGTTGTAATCGTACTGACCAGGAGAATAAAAATAACAAGTTAGTTTTACTGCATAGGTATAAAAAAGCCATAAAACTGTGGTGGATTAGTATTTTTTATAATTTCACTCTATTTGGAATTTTATTTACTGCTTCCTACTACATTATTTGCAAATAGTGCCATTAGAAAGTGTGTCTTGTCTGGCACGTGGTAAGCGCGATGACGTCGATCATAGGTCCTGACCTGCGATGACGTCAACAAATTTACCACGTGGAGCGCGGTGACGTCACCGCAGGTCCTTTTGCAGGTCCTGAAAGAAGAAGAAGGAAGACACCGGCTGCACAATCAAGTGGACAAGGTGAGTTTTTTTTAATTATTTTTAACCCCTAGAAGGCAATTTTATTTAGCATTCTGCCTTAAGAATGCTATTATTTTTATAACGGAAAATAATAAAGGGAAGTTCGGGTCCCCAACTTCTTTGGGTTCACTTATCCCTACTTAGAGGTCATTGACTCAATATAACCGCTGAAAAGTAACACAAAAAAGCTGCCTGCTTCAAATCCTTCCTTCAAGTAAAGCAAGGTTTTACTGTTTATTATGTGTGAGCTTCTGCGGCTCAGAAGACGATTTCCTTTGAATAAAAGCAGAAGTGTGAAAAAACTAACCGTTGTTAAATAGTTCTTCTATCCATATCAGTCCAACAGGGAGCCAAAGGGGAAGAAGGAAATAAATATGTATCCTTAAATTGTTGGCTCATCAGATACGTACAGTATATGGCATTTGGGATATCACACAGTTGCATCCAAGGTGATGAGACCACCCTTAACCACATGATTCCTCATTCTTTGAAATTGTAGAGTAGCTATTAAAAAAATATTAAACAAGGCCAAGGCTAAGATTTTCAAGATTTTTTCTGAAGGACAATTTTTATTTCATTGATACCAAGTTATCCATCTATTATTAGCAGACTATTTTTTTATTTTACAAGTCCATATTGTATGGAGCTGTAATAGTTCCACAACAAATCTCAGCTGTACCCTCTTTTAGAGGCTATTGGATTTATGTGTGAGTTCCTACTGGATGGGGTTACAGACAGAAACAACCCTCTAATATTAGGTTCCCACAATGCAGTTTGACAGTTTTTTTGCCAGCTCCAGAAGTGTGTATAAAAAAGAGGAAACTAATAATTATTTCCTTTCTATGTATGTTTCCATTATTATTCACTACTGAATTGGGGCCAAAAATGCACTTGTTCTTTACTTGATGGCTGTCACTTTCTGACCACCAGATGTCTGACATTTGGCTGCCCAGTCAGTATAAGTATGCAGTGGTGTGGTCTTAAAGTGGTTCTCCCATGTGGGACATTGGAGGAATATTGCTAGGATGCAAGGGAGGCATGCTTAGTGTGTCCTCTTACACTTTGCAGACACTTTTCTAAGGATAGTTGCGGGTTCCAGAGATAGGACCTGCGCCTATTAGACATTGGGGTCCTAGTTTTGAAATGTGATCCCAATGTCCAGAAAGAAGTTACATAAATATCACAACAGAAAATGTCACTTCACAAAGGTATTGCTACTGTCACAGGCCATAAATACAATTTATGGCTTTAAACATGGTCTAATAATCTCAATATAGCAGTACTGTACATCAACATGTGTATAAAAAATATGTAAAAAGGAAAAACATCTACTCGCTGTCGAAAGCCGTAGATGATCATACGGTATGCAGTGTGGTTAAACAGAATGTTTCAAACTTTCCTTGGCATATCTTAATCCTGCCAGAAGCAGGGTGCCCCCCTTATGTATGGCTAGTCCCTCTTGCCTCTCTTCCACTGAAAGACCTTAAATTTGATAAACACAAATTGTCATTTTATGTACTTCTAGATGCATTTCTCCTCTCAATATCTGGTTCATTCAGGTGACTGTTATGCAATACTGTGTAGTATCAAGTGATGAAAATGATACCATAATGGTCTAGCATGTGCCTATGTATATCCACATATACCAGCAAATAATCAAATGCTTCTGTAGTCAAACGCACGTATTGCATGCTCCAGCATGAAAGACACATGCTCCTGACCTGATAAACAAACATGACATAAGTATTCAAGCCTCACTCTAAGCCCCAACACACAAAACCCAATGTGGTGTGAGTACACCTGAAGGAAATGCCTCATGATAATGAGCAAGATCACCCTACTCCTAAGATCACTATCTAATGTTGATTGGGTAGTCCTTATACCCCAAGGTCATTGCAATCTGCATTAGAATGAATCTGGGGCTGTAGGGGACATAGCAGAAGGAGACATCATGATGGTTATTATTAAGAAAAATAATATAAAGAATATGACAATAATCATGTACTAAAAAAGAATTGTCTGCCCATCTGTTTATATCACTGTTGGTGGAGTACATCTGTCTTTTGAGTCTATAACCAACTGTTTATTTAATTTTACTTTAATGACAAGAAAGAGCTTAGGAGGCTACATAAACTGGGTGACAGATATTGCAGTCAATCTGTTATTTTCTACAAGCTTGCGTTTTGTGTTTTGCTTCTGTCTTTATAGCTATTAGAGGAGTAGTTAGAGGGGTAAACTCCCCAATAGATGACAGGAATCAAATGATGATGGTAAATGGATGAAGGAGCCTGGAAATGGAGCAGGTGGAAGATGGTGATGGTATACTGATTCAGAGTGAATAAATAATGGTGACAGAAATTAAAATACTGACTAAAACTAAACTTGATCTGCAAAACAATCCAATCCAGACAACTAGAGGAATCTAGGACCCAGGGACAAATCAAAAACAAAACTCTGCAACAGATAATAACATAATCCACAGGAAAACACAAGCACAAACTTCAATGCTGACAGCAATGAAAGGCAGAAAGACTACAGGTCCCAAGCTACAATGATACAACACAAATAAACTAGGAAGAGGTTATTTAGACTACTAAAGAATCTGAATACAAATGAACAAAGCTCATGCTATACCTGGCAACTAAAAAGCATGAACATTTAAAGGAAGGCTAACAAATAAAAGACTCCCCTCTAACTTAGACAAACTGGAGATGATGATGGGCAGAATTGCAGAATAGATGCGGACCCGTTCACATGGACGTGTAAATGGGCCCTTACTTTATCTCACCTCTATCACGTGTCAGTTTGTTTATTTTCATAAATTACTGTATCAAAATACTAAGCGAACGAAACCGACTTCAGCTTCAAATTTTGATACAGTAATTTATGCGAATAAATGAACTGACACGTGATAGAGGTGTGACGAAGTAAGTCTCACGATTAGGGATGAGCGAAGCGAGCTTCAGATCTGTGCAGTGTCCATATACTGTATATAGCTCGCTTTGCTCATCCCTACATGCGATATTTGCAGAAAAATCGGAAAGACCTTCATGGAGGATATGCATTTTAAAGTAGGAAGGAGCCCATATTTTTAACATAGTTTTTAAAATAATTGGGTTCAGATACAGCAATCCGAACCTGATTCACTCAACCTTACTTGTAACAATTAGGGATGAGCGAACCCAAACTGCAAAGTTCAGGTTCATACCAAACTTTGCGAGTTTGGGTACCCAGACCCGAACCTGGACTTTTTCACTGAAGTCCGGGTTCGGGTCATTTTATTATTTTCCGTTATAACATGGTTATAGCGGAAAATAATAGCCAGAATTCAAAAAGAGTATGGGGCAAGGTCTCCAGTCGAGACCTTGACCGAAGTGCTTCCGAGTGCAGAAAAGACAGCAGCATCGGAGGAGCAAGAGATAGTAACGAGCTCTAATTAGGAAAATTGCCCGGAGAACCTCTTAATCCTTCTGCATATTTGAACACACATGGTTCTCAAAAAATAGGAGAGATGAAATGCTTAAGGCTAGGTTCCTATCTGAGGTGGAGGTTCCATTAGAGGCCTCCATTGCAGATTTTGGCAAAAATGCAGGTCAAAATATTGCATCATGCTGTACTATTCTGTCTGGATACCAAAACAGAAATCTGATGAACCAGATAATAATCATTTAGTTCCCTACACAGAAAAAGAAAACTTACTGAAAGAAATATGAAGGACATTGTGTGAGGCTTCAGATTTCATAACATGCTCCATATTTCCCTTGACACTGTGTGAACAGCTTCCTTTAATTTGTCAATCATGGTATTATCAATTGGAGGATATGAATGTTTAATAAAGTTTGTACAAATCTCTTTCAGGAGACAGATTTCTGTGCATATATTTCCCTCTGTATTGTGTAGTCAGCTTCCTTTAATTTCTCTTACTGTTTAATATTTTCGAAGACAGATTATCAAATTCCCATTTATTCTTCTGTGGCTCACTTCTGATTTTCAAAGCAGAATATGGATGTCTGTCGCCTGATAGAAGTCTACACCTCCGTTTTTTTAGTCTTTACAAATTGTAGAGACCAATATTTATACCGTACTCCTATAAATCTAATTTAGCCGTCTCTGTGGGTGTCCCCTCAGTACCGCCAAGATAAATGAAAACAAACGAGTCATTGTTAATATGCACTACTTACATATTCCAATAAACAAACTAAATGCATTCTTAATGTTTCTTCTCTACCCCCAATTGCAGCAAATCAGTATTCTCATCTTTTCTCCATATGTCATGCTGTAAAATCATTACCATAACTAGACTGTGCTATTCCTTTCTGATTGTGCCTTGTGACAAAACCGGCTTAGTCTGATTGTCTACACAGATTTAGCTGAAATAGATTGGCCAAGCCAAAAAAATATGAAGAAAAAATTCTAATATTAACCAGCTCAGGACTGGAAGAAAATGTATAAATAAGCTACGGATTATAGAAGGAATGCATGATGAGTATAGAAAGGCATGGTACTGTGAACTAGAGAATACTGCATATTTAACAGTATACAGAACCTGGAGTGAGACCTGCATGAGACAGATTACATGTGGGACCCCAATTGCATATAATGTGACACAAATCATAGAAATAAAAATCAGAGTAGATAAGAGCTATGACAACTAATGCATATGTAGATATCCTATGGCAGGCTATTATTTTTTTTTTCCCTTGTGACATCCTTTGGAATCTGAATGCAATTGCTGAACTACTGACTGGCCTGGCTGCTCATGTTGACAGTACAATAAGATATTCAGAACCTCAGTCATAGGATATATTTTTGACTTGTGAGACTTTGACATATTGGAAATAAACCTTAGTGTATAATGGTGGCATCTAAAAATGACAGTTATGCAAATATAACTATGTATCAAAGGCAGTGTTGGATTGAAGTCCATTGGTACCACCAGAAGAAATTATTCTACCCTCTGTGCATGTAGGGCCTTAAGAGCCCTGTTTTATTAGGAGTCCATTATTGTCAGAGTTTGGGCCCACAGGAGGATCAGCTAGTCCTCCGGTGGGTCAGTTTGACCCTGAAAAAGGGGTTTTCCAGGGGATAAAATAGTTAGAAAATGCTAAGAGTAGCTTTCAATGCTTATCTGGTTCTTATTAGTCTCTGCTTCCAAGTCTGCTCTCAACACACATCAACTGTCTGATAAGGCCAACCACTGCAGGAGGCAGGTCACAGCTGCAGCCAGCAATTGGCATCTTCAGGCTCCTAGTATGCACAGAAAGCAGCAGTGACCTGGTAAGCGTCAGAATGGGAGTGGCAGGGGAACTTTGAGGGTGATTATCCCTTCATCATTTAGAGCCTTTTCTTCATGGGATTATTGATCCATGTAAGCGGCCTCTGCATCTTTATCTATCCTGTCTCCATATATCATTATGCCCAGTTTTATAACAGGGACATAACTGCTTGAAAACCAACTCTTCTAAGAAACTTTCTGCTGAAGTTATAAACAGATTATAGAAACTTGAAGACTTCATAAGCTTTTGCCGTTTTCAGTTTCTTATCATCCATCTGCTCCTGATCTCTTTCTTACTTGAAGGCTTGAAACTTCGTTTGCAATCATATTATCAAGTACTATGAAATACTTGTTGTTCCTTCTACTGCTGTATCCCCGGACTAGGAGATGATGATGAGATAAAATCCATTGCATTACATATCAATCAGCTGCTCACTTCATCTTATTTGTAGGTAAGGTAGATGGTGTGGTAAGTGGTAGTACATTGTACTTGTACATATCTCAGTCACCTTACATGAAAATGAAGGAAGAAGAATACTGCAGTTCTCAACCTTAAAAAACTAAATCTTTGTGATTTTTTTCCTTATCAGTGGCCTGAAAAGAAGAGATTTGGATTAAAAAATACATCCACATTTGTTTTTTAATTGGAGAATCTACCAACTCATAAATGTTGTTCCATATGTAGGATACTACTAGTGAAAATTGTAAATATACAATCAGAAAAGATCCATAGAATTCATTAATTGTTCACAGGAAAAACCTCTCCTTTAAACATCTATAGCATACCGTACATAAAAATACCAACAAATTACCCTCTGGCAACAGTAGTCAACAGGAGTCAATGCAGTCAACACTCATCATCTTTGTGAAATGAGCCCTGGGTTTGCTAGCCCAGGATCAAGCAAATTTGTTTTAAAAAGAACCCTTGGGGAGAGAATTAAAAGTGTATGTAACACCTCCCTGGAGATCAAGTCATGGGTTCAAGTTGGATAAATGATAGACATTAACTGGCCTAACACAGATTAGATATGTATTTGTCCATAATAATTGCAAGGTGCTATAGTAAATCATTGCAGGTCAGCAGCAGGAGAGAGTGGAATATATACTAGAAGAAATGCCAGGAAAATAAGCCAAGTGTACTACTAGAGAGCAAGCAAACCATTCATCAAAGCCAGAAGAAATGAGTATTACACTCACCGGTAATCCGGTTTACTGGAAGTCTCCATGACACCACATCCTGAGACTGACTCCCTTCTGATAGGACAGGAAAAACACAGAGAGGTTTAAATCCCACCCCATCCTTCCATCACCAGTGTATTTACAACGAACCAGGATGAAGAAAACAAAAACCTCATACATATATTGGACAAAAATAAAAAAGGTATTTACAACATAACTGGGTGGGATTATGTGTGGTGTCATGGAGACTTCCAGGAAACTGGATTACCGGTGAGTGTAATACTCATTTCTCCTTGAGTCTCCATGTCACCACATCCTGAGAAATAGCAAAGAAACTATTAGGGGGGGACAACAGCACAGACGACTTTCCGTCCAAATGCCATGTCATCATTTGAAAAAATATCCAATTTGTAATGTTTGGTATAGTTGTGTACCCTTTTCCACGTTGCTGCCTTGCATATTTGTTGTAAAGAGGCAGAAGATCTTTGTGCCCAAGAGGCGGCGATACCTCTAGTGGAATGAGTTCTGAGAGAGGGAGGAGCTTCTTTACCTTCTATCTTATAGACTTCTGTAATGGCCGTTCTTATCCATCGGGAAATAGATCTCTTTGCAGCCCTTTTCCCTTTATTTGGACCACAAAACTGGATGAACAGATTTTTATCAATTCTCAGATCTCTGGTAGCTTACAGATATTTAAGAACTGCCCTTCTAACATCTAGTGTATGATATGTAGCTTCCTGACTATTTTTGGGGTTTGCACAAAAGGAAGGTACTATAATATCTTGGGATCTATGAAAAGTACTGACAACCTTGGGTAAAAAGTATGGATCTAACTTGAACACTAGTTTGTCTTGAAATATATTAAGGAACGGCTCCTGAAAAGAAAAAGGCCTGTAATTCACAAATTCGTCTTGTTGACGTGATGGCAACTAGGAAAATAGTCTTAATAGTGAGCCACTTTAAGGAAGCGGATTCCAGAGGCTCGAAAACACCAGGAGTTAACCCTGACAAAACTATGTTGAGATTCCAGGGGGCTACCATATTCTTTATTGTAGGCCTAACTCCATCCGCTGCCTTAAGAAATCTGGCTATTCAGTGTACCTGAGCCAAACTGGTGTTATATAGGGCCCCTAAAGCTGATACCTGGACTCTGAGAGTGTTAGGGGAGAGACCCAGGTCTAGGCCATCCTGAAGAAAATCCAGGATCTTAGATATATTAGGTTTAAATTGGTCAAAGGACTCGCCGGCCCAAGAGGCGAATTTTTTCCATATTTTGAAGTATGCCTTATTAGTGTTATCCTTCCTACTAAGAAGTAAAGTACAGACTAATCTAAGATTATGGATTCCATATTCCTAAAATGGAGACTAATCTTAGGAATATGGATTCTTCAGAATCCAAGCCGACATTCTCAAGACTTCCAGATTTGGGTGGAGAATGGGACCCTGGTGTAATAGATCCGATCTTAGAGATAGAAGGAAAGGAGTTTCCAGGCTGAGAGATTTTAGAAGGGCAAACCAGCTCCTTTTGGGACCGTAAGGGACCAGCAAGATTAAGGTACATTTCTCCCTCTGGAGTTTCTGGAGAACTCTGGGGATTAGAGGAATGGAAGGGAACGCATAATCAAGGTGGGACGTCCAACTCTGAGAGAACGCGTCCACTGCAGTAGGTCTGTCCCTTCGGTTCAGGGAGAAGAATTGGTTCAATAGATGATTCTTCCGAGCTTTTATAGGAGCTGAAGCAGAATCATTTTCTCCCTGGATAAAACATAAGGGAGAGAAGGATCAGCTAACCAAGGGTGAGGGATTCACTGTTTGCCTGATAACAGGCTACTCACGAGTCCTGGGTTTGATGCAGGCTCGGCTCCAGAGCCCGGCGTGATGGGGGCACTCATGCTTAGTCCGCTCCCGTCTGCCTGTACACTGCTGCTGCAAGGTCCAAGCAGCAGGATTGCACTGTCTGGACTTCATCATGCAGGTCCTGCGGTCTTGCCAGTGACCTGCAAGGACCCGCGGCATCCGGCGATGGCGTCATGACGTTGGCTCTGCCCCTGGTGCCATGCCGTTAACTCCACCCTCTGACGTCATGACATTGTGCGCCACCAGCCGGAGGGAACACACCCCAGCGTCGCCCCGGCCGCCATCTTCTTTCCCCTCTGCATCAAATCCCCCTGGACCGCAGCAGAGTGGATGTTCACAGGGGACTGCCAGCAATTGCGCCCGTGCCATAGGCCTCAGAGGAGGAGGGAGAGCCGACCTTCGGATCCGACCTCAGCCTGAAAGGATGGTTTTCCTTAGGTAGGCCCAGACAAGCCTCCATACACCTCTCCTGCTTCCTATCCTGATAGGACAGGAAAAACACTGGTGACGGAAGGAAGGGGTGGGATTTAAACCACTCTTTGCTTTTCCTGTCCTATCAGAAGGAAGTCAGTCTCAGGATGTGGTGTAATGGAGATGACTGGGGAAAGAATAGATCATAATTAGGGCACAAGCAATAAGCATGCAGAACTGTGAAAATGATCACAGTAAAACTATGGGAAGATGAAGGACCAGACCTTCAAGAACAGGACTAAAGGATAAATCATAGCAGGAAACAGGGAACCAGGAATAACTGGCAAGATCCAAGATTGACCATGTTAACAGAATGAATTCCCCAGAGGACTGAATAACATGGAGAATAGTTTTGAGAGCCCGCAATAAAACAAAACAAACAAGACATGGAGCAATTACACAGCATTTTCTAGATGATAAATGCTATGGTGAACAAAACTCAACTCCGGGAATGACATGGCCATAAGGTTTGTGTTTGAGTAAGTGTCTGAAGATAGTAGGGGTGTGCTGCCTCTTTAAATTGTGCTATGTACAGTACCTGTCCCATCTTACTGGGAAACTTGGGATAGCAGGACATCATTTTTATGACTAGTTTTGTACACTATCGTATGGATGCCCTGATAATTGAGGGGAGGATAAAAACTCTTCTGATGTGTAGGAGAGGGGAGGGGGAGCTGTAGACCAATGCTCAGGGTAAAATTGGGATGTAGTAATCATTGTGTTAATCCAGTGGGGGAGCCCATAATATTCAAGTTGCCATTTATGGAGAGACAATATAATGATTACATAGTCCCTTATAATTTTAGGAGAAACTGTTCTTTAACCCCTCAAGACCAAGCCAGTTTTCGCCATAAGGACCAAGCCACATTTTACAAATCTGACATGTTTTGCTTTACAGTATATGGTAATACCATAACTCTGCTTTTACTTTTCCAAGCGATTCTGAGATAGTTTTCTCGCAACATATTGTACTTCATAGAAAAAAAAGGGGAATTTCAGTCAGCACATCCCAATGCGCAGGTGAACATTGCTATGGCTAAATGCACAAGGAAAGGAAAATACAGTGCCTTGTGAAAGTATTCGGCACCCTGGAACTTTTCAACCTTTTGACACATTTCAGGCTTCAAACACAAATATATATAACATTTTAAATTTTTGGTGAAGAATAAACAAGTGGGTCACAATTGTGAAGTGGAACGAAATTTATTGGATCATTTAAACTTTTTTAGTAATAATAAAACTGAAAAGTGGGGCGTGCAAAATTATTCGGCCCATTTACTTTCAGTTCAGAAAACTCACTCCAGAAGTTCATTGAGGATCTCTGAATGATCCAATGTTGTCCTAAATGACTGATGAAGAGAAATAGAATCCACCTGTGTGTAATCAAGTCTCCGTATAAATGCACCTGCTCTGTGATAGTCTCAGGGTTCTGTTTAAAGCACAGAGAGCATCATGAAGACCAAGGAGCACACCAGGCAGGTCCGTGATACTGTTGTGAAGTTTAAAGCCAGATTTGGATACCAAACGATTTCCCAAGCTTTAAACATCCCAAGGAGCACTGTGCAAGCGATCAAATTGAAATGGAAGGAGTATGAGACCACTGAAAATCTACCAAGACCTAGCCGTCCCTCTAAACTTTAATCTCAAACAAGGAGAAGAATGATCAGAGATGCAGCCAAGAGGCCCATGATCACTCTGGATGAACTGCAGAGATCTATAGCTGAGGTGGGAGAGTCTGTCCATAGGACAACAATCAGTCGAACACTTCACAAATCTGGCCTTTATGGAAGAGTGGCAAGAAGAAAGCCATTTCTCAAAGATATCCATAAAAAGTCTGGTTTACAGTTTGCCACAAGCCACCTGGGAGACACACCAAACATGTGGAAGAAGGTGCTCCGGTCAGATGAAACCAAAATCCAACTTTTTGGAAACAATGCAAAATGATATGTTTGGCATAAAAGCAACACAGCTCATCACCCTGAACACACCATCCCCACTGTCAAACATGGTGGTGGCAGCATCATGGTTTGGGCCTGCTTTTCATCAGCAGGGACAGGGAAGATGGTTAAAATTGATGGGAAGATGAATGCAGCCAAATACAGGACCATTCTGGATGAAAACCTGTTGGAGTCTGCAAAAGACCTGAGACTAGGACAGAGATTTACAGTATCTTCCAACAAGACAATGATCCCAAACATAAAGCAAAATCTACAATGGAATGGTTCAAAAATAAACGTATCCAGGTCTTAGAATGGCCAAGTCAAAGTCCAGACCTGAATCCAATTGAGAATATGTGGAAAGAGCTGAAAACTGCTGTTCACAAACGCTCTCCATCCAACCTCAAAGAGCTCCAGCTGTTTTGCAAGGAAGAATGGGCAAGAATTTCAGTCTCTAGATGTGCAAAACTGATAGAGACATACCCCAAGAGACTTGCAGCTGTAATTGCAGCAAAAGGTGGCGCAACAAAGTATTAATGCAAGGGGGACGAATAATTTTGCACACCCCACTTTTCAGTTTTATTATTACAAAAAAAGTTTAAATGATCCAATAAATTTCGTTCCACTTCACAATTGTGACCCACTTGTTGTTGATTCTTCACCAAAAATTTAAAATGTTACAATGCAACGGCACACTGCCAACCAGATAAAGCACAAAATGCCATAGTGATATGAGGTATTCTGAAGCTAATGCTATGCTTGTTTAGTAAATTAGAGATTCTTGGCAAATATATTTTGTACAAAATTATCTGAGCCCGTACAGCCTGGCTGCCCCATAGGCTGATTTTAATCAGTGTAAGTATAAAGCCGTAGTCTGCTCTTAGTATAGAGGTATAGAATGAGCTCGGCATGCATGTTGGTACCTGCATCCCTGGATTTCGTGGAGGCCTTTGAAGCACCAGAAATAGCAAAAGGCATAATGGACCCAGCATGCATGTGGAACCAACACCCCCTGATTATACGGAAGCCAAGGTTGGCACATAACAGGTAGGAAATAGTGTTAGGTTCCCGTCCTACAGAGATCACCTTGACGATTTGGTGGACGGGCTCAGATAATTTTGTACAAAATATATTTGCCAAGAATCTCTAATTTACTAAACAAGCATAGCATTAGCTTCAGAATACCTCATATCACTATGGCATTTTGTGCTTTATCTGGTTGGCAGTGTGTCGTTGTATTGTATGTATTTTCCTATATTGTACTTCATGTTAGTGGTAAATGTGAGTCAATATGTTTTACCTTTATTTATAAAAAAAATCCCAAATTTACAAAAAAATTTGAAAAATTCACTATTTTCATAATTTGAATTTCTCTGGTTTTCAGATGGATAGGGATACCTCACAAAATAGTTTTTATTTAAAATTCCCCATATGTCTACTTTATATTGGCATCATTTTGTAAATGTTACTTTATTTTTTTTGGACGTTAGAAGGCTTAGAATTTTAGAAGCAATTTTGAGATTTTTAAAGAAAATTTGTAAACCCACTTTTTTAAGGACCAATTCAGTTATTAAGTCACTTTGTGGGGCTTACGTAATTGAAAGCACCCATAAGTTACCGTATTTTAGAACCTACTCCTCTCAAATTATTCAAAGATGATTTTACAAACTTTGTTAACTCATTAGGTGTAAGAATTAAAGGAAATTTCAAAATTCCACAGTTTTGACATTTTTATCCATTTGTTCCAGTAACACACCAGGCTTACAGCAAAACAAACTCAATATTGATTACCAGAAATGAGCGAGCATACTCGTCCGAGCTTGATACTCATTTGAGTATTAGGGTACTCATAAGTGCTCGCTACTCGGACGAGTATCTCACCATGCTCGCGGAAATCGCATCTCCCGCCTTTTGATTTTTTGACGGCTATAAACTCAGCCAATCACAAGCCAGGAGACTCTGTGGTACACCCAGCATCACGTGGGGCCCTTACATGTCGATAGCAGGGGTTGGCTGGCCTGATCAGGTGACCCTGGAATATACTAGTGACTGCCTGTGGTGCTCGGCTCAGTCGCTGCCAGGATGCCGTTAGGGACAGATCTGCAGTGTGATACAGGGAGAGTGTTAGGGTGTTCTACTAGATTTGTGTTAGATAGGAGTGATTCTAAAAGAACCCAACAGACCCTTTTTTTTAATCTGCTTGTGGCTGGGCTTGCTGGCACTAGTAGTGCAGCTACCGCCATATTTGCAGCATTTTGCACGGAGACTGAAAAAAAGTTTATTTTTTGGCTCTCAGTGACACACATCCATTTCAAACAGCTAAGTGGGACAATTTTTTTGTGTTTCATTGAAATAGGCACAGTCTGCAGAAGATTTTTTTCAGTCTAAGGCTTCATTCACACGACCGTATTTTGTTTCCGTGTCAGTTCCGTTTTTTTTGCGGACCGTATGTGGAACCATTCATTTCAATGGGTCAGCAAAAAAAACGGAAGGTACTCCGTTTGCATTCCGTTTCCGTATGTCCGCATTTCCGTTCCGCAAAAAAGATAGAACATGTCCTATTCTTGTCCGTTGTGCTGACAAGGATAGGCATTGTTACAATGGATCCACAAAAAAAACGGACAAGTATGCCATACGGAACGTCATCCGTTTTTTTTGCAGATCCGCAATTTGCGGACCGCAAAACACATACGGTCGTGTGAATGAAGCCTAACTGATAGATAGTGGAAGTCACAGTACAAAATCCTTTTGTTTGCTCTTAGTGATACAAATCCATTTCATACAGCTGTGGAACCATTCTGTGTGTCACAGTTCAGCTGGCCAGTCACCACAAACCACAAACCGTATTTTCTGTCCAGGCGACCCATACTGTACGTCACGTAATAAAATACGGTCTTTTGCTCTCACTGATATAGCTACATTAGAAAAATCTCTGTGCGACATTTGTCTGGGTTGCAGTGAAAATAGCCACAGTCAGCAGGGGTTGAGTTTGCTCTCTGATATTTTCTGCACGTCACGTAAAAAAAATACGTTCTTCTGCTCTCAGTGATACAAATCCATTTCATTCCGGATAGGTGCCATATAAGGTATTAAACTGAGAAGAATGCATACAACACATGCCCCACTTGACCAATTTCAGAGTTGACAACCGTACTGGTTGATGCAAAATTTTTAAGTTGGGGTCCTGCGTCGTCATTCGAACTCCATCCGGCTTTTGTCACCACCACACACGCTAGCCAAGGGGGCACTCCTCTGGCTCTTCCAGCTCAACATCCTTCCCCCCAGCCTGCCCCCCATCTACAGGCCTTCTCTCCAAACAATTTACCCGGATAGGGGACGTATTAAATTTTGAACTGATAAGAAGAACAGATTTTTTTTTTGTTCTTCTTTTAATTGGCTCCTGACCTATGATAGGCAGAGCATGGACACGTCCCCTTAGCTGCAGTAGAAAAGACACTCCCCTGGCCAGAGCAAGCTCTTTTTCCTTTTCCATGTTCGAAAAATCCATGAAATATATGGTCCCAAGATAGGGGACGTATACGATTTTAAACTGAGAAGAATCGATACCACACATGCCCCACTAGTTCAAGCTCAATGTTGACAGCTGTACCAGTTGATGCCAAATTTTTAAGTGGGGGTTCCACCACTACCAGCCTAACCACCACCAGCATGCGCAGGTATACGAGTGCTAAACACTATGGAACCAAGGCCGTCCGTTCCCCTCATGTGGGTCCCACCACTGCTCCTTCCCCTGTGTCACTTGCTGCCTCTGCGAGTCAACCCCCAGCCCAGTACCCCGGCACGAGCGCCTCCCGCCGGAAAACCACCCCTTCGCCTCCATGATCCTCCACACTGTCCACCAATGTGTCCCTGCGCAACGTTCAGCTGTCATTACAGCAGACGTTGGAGCGCAAGCAGAAAAAAGTTCAGCCCACCTACATGCACAAGCCCTCAATGTCCACATACAGGGCCACGCTAAATTTTTAATGTGTTCTACCTGCTACCGTCGTGTAGCTCGGTCAATGTGTAGTTGCAGCCATACAGGGCCACGCTAAATTTTTCCTGTGCTCTACCTGCTACCGTCGTGTAGCTCGGTCACTCTGTAGTCACAGCCATACAGGGCCACGCTAAATTTTTTCAGTGCTCTACCTGCTACCGTCGTGTAGCTCGGTCACTCTGTAGTCACAGCCATACAGGGCGACGCTAATTTTTTTCTGTGCTTTACCTGCTACCGTCGTGTAGCTCGGTCACTCTGTAGTCACAGCCATACGGGGCCACGATAAATATTTATGTGGTTCGCCTGCTCCCGCAGTGTCACTCGCTCACTCTGTTGTAACCACCATAGTGGTTTGCACTATAGCAGCCCAAGTCTGCACATTCCACTTTTTCTCTCCAAGTGATCGATACTACACGTCACATTAGAAAATACGTTCTTTTGCTTTCAGTGATACAAATCCATTTCATACAGCTCAGTGGAACAATTCTGTGAGTTACAGTCCAGCACCTCAGTCTGCACAGACCACAATCCGTTGTTTCTGTGTAATTGATCTATACTGCACGTCACGTAAAAAATATGTTTTTTTGCTCTCAGTGATACAAATCCATTTCATAAAATCCTTTCTTTCTCTTTAACTGATCTATACTAAACGTCACTTTTAAAAATACGTCTTTTTCCTCTCTTTCTATCTCTCCAAACTATTTTTCCAGATAGGTGACGTATACGGTATTAAACTGAGAAGAATACATATAACACATGCCCCACTTGATCAATTTCATAGTTGACAACCGTACCTAAATTGACAGCCACAGCCATACAGGGCCAAGCTAAATTTTTCCTGTGCTCTACCTGCTACCGTGGTGTAGCTCGGTCAATGTGTAGTCACAGCCATACAGGGCGACGCTAAATTTTTTATGTGCTCTACCTGCTACCGTCGTGTAGCTCGGTCACTCTGACCGAGTCTGACCCTGGGTCCGCTCATGTACTGCCCACTTGGAGGATTGCGGGGCCTACCTCGGTCACGGTTTCTCAGACTTACTATGCCTCTTCCACCAACCCCTCCTCCTCCTTCGAATTACCATCCGTGCTTCACCTCCTGCTACCTCAGTCTAACTCGGTCACTCTGTTGTCACCGTCATGCTGCGTCAGGCTAAATTTTTGGGTCGCTCACCTGCTACCTCATCTAACTTGGTCACTTGTTGGTGTCACCGCCATGCTGTGTCAGGCTTATGCCTGCATCGTGTGGCTGGGGATAGGAGAGCAGTGCCAGCAAGGGCATGGGTGATGGACCTTTGTTGCACCTAGTTGGGTGCTTCCCTAACATGTGATGGGCATGTGCCTCGCCTTTCTTGGTCTGGGTGAGCACAATTGCCATGAGGGTAACCACCAGGCTGTTGCAGGAGAATTTGGGGTAATGGTGGGATTAGGCAGCCTCAGAGGCATCCATGCATGCTGCCCCTGCTGTTTCCTGTCCATTTCCGTGGTGTTTCCATCATTTTCTGATGTTTCCAGGTTTTCACACAGCCTTCCCTAGTCAGAGCCTTGGTCCCCTGCAAAAAATGCTCGAGTCTCCCATTGACTTCAATGGGGTTCGTTACTCGAAACGAGCATCCGAGCATCCGGAAAAGTTTGTCTTGAATAACGAGCACCCGAACATTTTAGTGTTTGCTCATCTCTATTGATTACCCTGATTATGCACTTTAACTACTGTATGGGCACACGGCATGGCATATAAGAGAAGGAGCAGCATATGGATTTTGGAGGGAAGATTTCACTGGAATAATTTTAAGTTGTCATGTCGCATTTGAAGACCCCCATAATGCACCCCTACAGTAGAAACTCACAAAAAGTACCTCATTTTGGAAACTCCCGAATAAGGTGACAGTTTTATTTGTACTATTTTGGGG
This sequence comes from Rhinella marina, assembly GCA_900303285.1. NCBI lineage: Eukaryota > Metazoa > Chordata > Amphibia > Anura > Bufonidae > Rhinella > Rhinella marina. Next base: position 54,992 of record ONZH01024999.1, read on the forward strand.
TACAAATGATATTTGATCACTCGATATTACACCACAATGGCTGTTCTGGCACCGTTTTTATTTTTGTTTTTTTACGGCGTTCTGTTGACATCATGTGTTGTTTTTATAGAGCAAGTTGATATAGAGGCAAAGATACAAAATATGTCTATTTTTATTTTTTGGAAAAAAAAATATGTCTTGTCTTCATTTTCTGAAAGTTACATTTCCTTTTAATTTTTTTTGCAGGAAGAGCTGATGTTTTTATTGGTACCATATTTGTGTACATGATTTTTTGATCATTCAATATTACACTTTTTGGGGGCAAGGTGAGAAAAATGGCTATTTTGGCACAGATTTTACTTATTTATTTGAACAGCGTTCACCTGAGAGTTTACTTTGGAAAAATTCACTATTTTCAGAATTTGAATTCTTCTGGTTTTAAGATGGATAGTGATACCTCATGAAATAGTTTTTACTTAAAATTACCCATATTTCTACTTTATATTGGGATCATTTTGTAAATATTTTGCTAATGCTTTTATTGGCACTAGTGATGAGCGAACATGCTCGGCCGAATGTGGTATTCGGCCGAGCATGGCGGTGTTCGGCGGTGTTCATTGCCATGCTCGAGTCCCCTCCCTGCACGTTTCTTGGCTGCTACGCAGCCAATCAGCGTGTGGGGAGGTACTGGCATTCACTGTAATGCCGTAGCCATGTTGGCTACTGGCATTACAGTGATTGGCTGGCCAGGAATGCATCATCGGGTGCTATATAGCACGAGGTGACATGAGACCCGACTTAGTCCTGGGCCGGGAGAGCTGATGCAAGGAGGGACAGATAGTGTAGGGATAGAAATTGGCTAGGCAGGGCTAGTTTTTCAGTTTAAAAGATCCAAAAGTCCTTTTAAGGACTATTTTTATATCTGGCTGCAATATTTTTTTTTTGGGGGGGGGGGCAAAAATTGTGCAAGTTAGCCTGACCTAAACTTGCGCAGGTGATTTCTGCCGCTAATCAAGGTGATATTACCTGTGCTGCGTGTGCAGTACAACGTTTCTGTATCCTAAATACCTAAAATCCAGTGTAATTTTTTTGCCGCTAATCAAGGAGTCGTCACCTGTGCTGTGTGTGCAGTCTAATGTTTCTGTATCCTAAATACCTGAAATCGAGTGTATTTTTATTCTGCCGCTAATCAAGGCGACATTACCTGTGCTGGGTGTGCAGTATAACGTTTCTGTATCCTAAATACCTAAAATACAGTGTAATTTTTTCTGCCGCTAATCAAGGCGACATTACCTGTACTGCGTGTGCAGTATAACGTTTCTGTATCCTAAAGACCTGAAATCCAGTGTCATTTTTTTTGCCGCTAATCAAGGCGACATTACCTGCGCTGCGTCTGCTGTTTAACGTTTGTGTATCATAAATATTTCTGACATTCGGTGAAATTTTTCCTGCTCTTGGTGACAGTGACATTACCTGCACTGCATCTGCTGTTTAACATTTGTGTATTGTAAATATTTCTGACATTCGGTGAAATTTTTCCTGCTGTTGGTGACAGCGACGTTACCTGCGCTGTGTCTGCTGTTTAACGTTTGTGTATCGTAAATATTTCTGACATTCGGTGAAATTTTTCCTGCTCTTGGTGACAGTGACATTACCTTCACTGCATCTGCTGTTTAACGTTTGTGTATTGTAAATATTTCTGACATTCGGTGAAATTTTTCCTGCTGTTGGTGACAGCGACATTACCTGCGCTGCGTCTGCTATTTAACGTTTGTATATCCTAAATATTTCTGACATTTGGTGAAATTTTTCTGCTCATACACCTAAAAAAAATCTGCGCTACTGTACTTGTGACAAACTTGCATATATACCATTTAATATGCGCAAGGCGAGCAGTAAGGGACAGAGAAGTGGGCGTGTTGCTGATGGTGCATGCAGAGGCCATGGTTCTGGGCGCGGTGAAACTGTGCTTGCTGGCAGAGCACAAAGTCATCCAAAACTCCTAGCTTCATGTCCCAGTTTGCAGGGCGGCGCAAGACACCACTCTTGACGCCAGACCAGTGCGACCAGGTAGTTGGTTGGATTGCAGCAGATAATGCTTCCAGTTGGTTAAGCACCACCCTCTCTTCCACAAAGTCCAGTCTCAGTAGCCAAAAGTCTGGTCAACAAAATCCTCACCCTGATCCTCCTTCCTCCCACCATGCAGAGTCTGGGCAAACAAGTGATCCCACACTTGGATATTCTGAGGAGCTTTTTTCATCGCCCTTCCTTGATTTGGGCCTCTCGCCAAGCCCGCTTGAAGAGGGACATGAGGAGATGTTGTGTCCTGATTCCCAAACTCATGAGCATCCACAGTCTGAAGAAGATGACGGTGGGGAACGGCAATTAGTTTCTGATGAGGTGCATGATGATGATGAGACACAGTTGCCAATGAGTCAAGGGCAATTAGTGTCTCAAGAGGTTGATGATGAGGATGAGATGCAGTTAAGTCAGGTTCTTGTTAGGTCACCATGTCAGGAGGAAGACCAGAGTGAGGAAGTGGAAGAGGAGGTGGTGGACGATGAAATCGCTGAACCAACCTGGGAAGATGGCAAGCCGAGCGAGGACAGCAATACAGAGGGGGAGGGATCCGCAGCACCACAACAGGCTGGAAGAGGCAGTGGGGTGACAAAAAGCAGAAGTCAGGCCACGCCAACCAGGCCCACAACTGTTCCCCGGAGCACCCCCTTGTGGCAATCTCCCTTGCCAAGAGGCAGGTGTTCCACAGTCTGGCGCTTTTTTGAGGAAAGCGCTGATGATAAAAGAATTGTAACTTGCAACCTGTGCTGTACCAAAATGAGCAGGGGCGTGAACACTAGCAACCTGACCACCACCAGCATGATTTGCCACATGGCAGCAAAGCACCCTAATAGGTGGGCTGAACGCCTGGGTCCACGATCGGTGTCTGAGGGTCACACCACTGCCTCTTCTTCCCCTGTGTTACGTGCTGTCCAAGACGCAGGCCCAGATGTTTCCCGCCCTGCACCTGGAACTTTGCAAGCACCATCAGCAAGCACTTCCACTTCAGTGTCCCAGCACAGCGTACAAATGTCCTTACCCCAGGCATTTAAACGCAAGTGCAAATACCCAGCCACCCACCCACAGGCCATAGCACTAAACACGCAACTTTCCAAATTGCTGGCCCTGGAAATGTTGCCGTTTAGGCTGGTGGACACTGAGGCTTTTCGCAGCCTGATGGCGGCGGCTGTCCCTAGTTACGCAGTTCCCAGCCGCCACTATTTTTCCCGGTGTGCTGTCCCTGCCTTAAACCAGCATGTGTCCCGAAACGTAACCCATGCCCTGACCAATGCAGTTACTGGGAAGATCCACTTAACGACTGACACATGGACAAGTGCTTCTGGTCAGGGATGCTACATTTAACTGACGGCACACTGGGTGAACGTTGTGGAGGAAGGGAACGAGTCCTACCCTGGTGCTACCGACGTCAAGGATTGTGGGCCCTACTTCCATCCGGATTTCCACCACCACCTATAGTAGCGGCTGCAACCCCTCCTTCTCTTCCTCCACCTCCTTCTCCACTTCCACTGCAGAATTCTCATCTTACCCCCCCTTATTACCTGACCATTCCTCCCTCCCACATCCCATCCAAAGTATTATATCTCAAATAGAGACTTTATTGCACTATTGTTGATGATACTAATATTAAGAACCTCATCTCTATATCCCGGTTATTTATATAGGTTATAAAATACTAGAAAAGTACAGAATGTTAAAAAGAATGTGAACTTGGATTCTGAAGATATTGTTTCTTGGAGATTGCTGATTCGTGTAAAATATTTTCATCTGTAAAAATTGCATTATGACACATCTGGACGATATGGTAAATGTTAGATGACTTTCTATTTGCTACGACAAGTGTCGTTTTATACATTGATTATGCCAATGTTCATATTTTATTTTTGCTTATACTTAATAAAAAGACAATTTGAAAGAAAGAAAGAATTCTCATCTTGCAGCACCAATCAGACTTCAGTCAGTAGCTGGAAGCAGCGTAGCACAGCATTCGGGAAGCGGCAACAGGCCATGCTGAAACGTATTTGCTTAGGTGACGAACAGCACACCGCCGCAGAGCTGTGGCAGGGCATAAGGGGCCAGGCTGAGCTGTGGCTCTCGCCACTCAACCTACAGCCACGCATGGTTGTGTCTGATAACGGCCGCAACTTGGTGGCAGCTTTGGAGCTCGGCAACCTCACACACATACCATGCCTGGCCCACGTCTTCAACTTAGTTGTTCAGCAGTTTCTCAAAACCTACCCCAATTTGCCTCAGCTACTGGTGAAAGTGAGCCGCCTGTGTGCCCATTTCCAAAAGTAACCTACAGCTTCAGCCGGTCTGGCAACGCTGCAGCAGCGCTTGCACTTGCCAGTTCACCGACTGCTTTGCAACCTGAGAACCCGCTGGAACTCCATATTCCACATGTTGGGCAGGCTTTGTGAGCAGCAGAGGGCAGTAGTGGAATACCAGCTGCAACACGGTCGGCGCCTTTCCAGTCAGCTTCCGCTCTTCACAAGCGACGAGTGGGCATTGATGTCTGACCTCTGTGAGGTTTTACACAACTTTGATGAATGTACACAGATGGTGAGCGGCGATAATGCTATTATCAGCGTAACCATCCCACTTCTGTGTCTACTAAACCGCTCACTGCTCACAATAAAGGCAGACGCTTTGCGTGTAGGAAGAGGTGGAAATGGGGGAAGACCCTAGGAAGGGAAGACATCAAGGTTATCTTTGGTTTTGGGGGGTATTATTGTCATTCCGTAAAAGTGGCGTAATACTCAGGCAACATTGTTCCCAGCAGCGACTTTGGAGTCCAAGATGCATCAAGACATCCTCCCCATGTTGTTCCCAAACCATTTCAGTGGTGTTTCCACCATTTTCTCACCTTTCCCTATGAACCAGACACCCTCCCCTCTTCAGAGCAGGGGGTGCCTGGTTTAGTGCTCTGGTTCTCCCATTGACTTCCATTGTGCTTGGGTGCTCGGTAGAGCACTCAAGCACCACCTAGTGTTCTACCCAAGCACTATGGTGCTCGATCAACACTAATTGGTACCATATTTATGTACATGATTTTTTGATCATTCAATATTGATCAATATTGATTGCATTTTTTGGGAAAAGGTGACAAAAAATGGGCATTTTGGCACAGACTTTTTTTTTTTAACAGCATTCACCTGACAGGGTAGATCATGTGACAGTTTTATACAGATGGTCATTACAGAAATGGTAATACCTAATATGTGTATTTTTTTTTTTATTTCTGTTAAATTTTAAACATTTAAAAAAAAAAGAAAAAAATCTTGGTTTTGTGTTGCCATTTTCTGAAAGCAATTTTTTTTTAATGGCAACTGTTTTTTGTAACCACCTGACGAAGTGGTAACATGCGAAATGCGCATTAAGGTATGGGCCAGGGCCACTAATGCCATTCTATTCCTGGTATGGCATTTCTTTATAATTATTGAATGTTCTACTTTATCTTATCTTGAAGTGTGCTTCGGTACAGGTATATGAATAGTTATTCTAGTATAGATTCCAGATGAGGAAGTATTTCCGTTAGTCACAGTATCATTGGTAACAACATGGTGAATTTTTTTAATCATATGTTAGTAATACAGATGAGCGAATCGATTTGTCAATTCGTTGATTCGTATCGAATCTTGGGAATTTTTAGCTGCGAAGCGAATCCGAATATCAGGTGATTCACTTCGGCTTTGTATGCATTCGCTATGTAGTTTGTCCTATAAATTATACGCTATTGCTATGTATAAGTTACTCTATACGCTGTTGCGTACGAATTCAATTCATTAGCGATGCAGACTCCTCCCCGGTAGCTCCACCCCCTTCTCCAGCGCGCGAGGAAGACGAGGCAACTCAGGCAATTAAGATGGCGACACAACGAGGCCCTGACTGGGGAGGCATGGTGTAGGGCACGACCCCTATGAGGAGAAGGAACTGGAGGATATCTATGTCTCTCAATATGTCCGGCAGCCTAAGAAGTCGGTTGAGGTGGCCGCTGAGGTGTTCACTCCGCTGGCTGACATGGCAGAGGCAGCAAGAGTTCCCGCTCTGCCGTGGAAGGACTACTCCTTTCGGCAAAATTCAATGGTCCCCGAGGCTGTCACCCGGAACGCCCTGACCCTCTGGGAATACAAAAAGTTGGTAGAGAAGTGGGTTGTTCAGGTGTTGGAGCACCCACGGTTCTGTAAAGCGGACGTATCTTCTGCCCGTCCGCCACAATCTCCACACAGGGGATTACGTGGAGTATACCCCTATGAAGAGCCTCCAAGGCCCCTTTGCTACAGGGGTGAAACTCCTTAAGCGACCAGCTACTCCTGAAATGCCCCCAGAAGACTGGAGTAAGGAGGCCCAGGCTGCAGAAGAGGCTCTGTGTTCCCATGAGACCAATGATGGGACTCTGCGATCTGAGGAGAAATCCCAAACTCAGCTGGAACCCCTGATATCAGATTTGCCACCACCGCCGATCCTTCATGTGGGACAGATGACTACCAACAATTTTGTGTACCAGCCATCGGTGGTACAATACCAACTGCCATGGCAGGTGCAGGCCACACAGTCTGCCGCTCGCGGAAGACCGTTACCAGAGCCCTTACAGCCGGAGATTCTGTCACCTTGTATGCCGGCGGGAGGACCTGGCCACTAAAAGGTAATGGGCAAGGCCCAAATTGCCACGGCCCTTTGCCAGTGTGACCGCCCGGTCACTACCAAGACCATCCCTGAGACGTCGGTGGGGGTCTGCTGCCGCAGCCAGTGTCACTTTCATGAGGCGGGAGCGCCCACTCATGTCTTTTAGCTCCAGCAGCAGTGAAGAGGACCTGCTGGCCTAAGGATCCTTCAGCTTTTATGGGAGCCACAACGTGGACTTAACTTGAAGGGTGAGCACTAGTTGGCGTGTGTTTTTATTTTTGTTGCCCTGTGTTTGTCCTCACCCAGATGAACATGGATTGTCAGGACTCCCCCCATCAAAAAAAAAGTTTTAACCAAGTTGCGCAGACGTGCACCTCATCCCTTTTTTCCCCCTTTTCAGTTTATTGGGGAGCCCCTTGAAAGAGGTTTTTTTTAAGGAACCTTTGCTGCTATTTTTTTACCCATTTGGATTACAATTTTACCTATGTGGATTACAAATTGCAACTGAGTTTGGGACTCTGTTCCAGTTGTATGACAAGCGTCATACAAGTGACTTAAACGTGTCAGTGAGCATACTAGGTAGGTGATATTTAAAATGTTTACATTTTACCTAAAATGTATTTGCACTGTATTGTTTGCACTGTATTGTTTGCACTAATGTTTTTACCTTTCAGCAACTTTTCAAGTATGTTGCCTATTGTGCGTATTTCTTTATAGGTACCGCAATGTGTCCTCATATTCACTTTATTGTATGGTGGATGGTTGTACTATGCACTTAGCCGGATAGACAGCACCTTACTTGTTCTACCTCAAATATACATACTGCCTCTGAGGGCGATTTCAGATCTGACCATTTACGCTGGATCTGGCCCGGGGTCCACAAGGTGTCGAAACGATGGCGCAAGCCTCGGATCACCTGCTGGAACACCTCCTTTTTATGCTGGTTTGGGTGGCGGTGTGTGCCAATCGTAAATCGTAATCCTGGCGGTCCATCAGCCGGTCTATGCATTTCAGCTGTGCAGCAGAGCTAAATGATGAGGATCGCCTGGATACCATTTTCGAATATTCGCTCTGCCTGGCGTAGACAATAGTACGCTGAGGATTCGTAAGCTATTTGTACGCTCATGTGTACGTCTTCTAAGAAGTTGCGTACATTTTTTAAATGAACGTTTGTTATTAGAGCGCAAATGTTCGCTAATAGCACATAATAACGTATATTTTGTACGTAAATACAACAAATCTATTCGTCAAATATACTAATCTTAGGAAAAGTTCGGCGAATGTTCAGCGGATAATTTTTTGATTGATTCGCTTATCTCTAGTTAGTAGAATGGATTGTGGCTCTATCCTGTGTTGTTATTTTCATCTCCTTTATTATTAGGGTTACTTTGATTATGTTTATTAGATACTTAATAAAAATAGTTTTTATGGGTAAACAGTTATTGGCTCAGTTGCTGTTTATATTTGATTCGTTTTCAAAAGTAGTAGCTGGTAGTAGTAGTATATGGTGAAGTTACTGTTAGGACTTTATACAATGATATTGCCACTACATTGTGTACAAATTGAAACTAAGCTATTTAAAAGTACAATTTATCCCGAAAAAATAAGCCCTGATATGGCTATGTGAATGGGAAAAAACATGGCTTGTGAAAGGCAGGAAGTAAGAAACAAAAGCAAAAAAATGGCTGCCCCAGGAAACAGGTTAAGTACCAGCACTTAAAGCGTACCTGAGTTTTCAAAATAAGTTTGCATAATGGCTGTGCTTCTTTGCATAATCATAACTGTGAAGCAACAGTTATGTTTTGGCTTCTATAATGCTTTTTTCAGCCATATTATTCCCTGTATCAGCTGCATAGCTATATACATTTCTCTCAGAAGTAGAGGGTGTCTCCTTTTTGCATAGTATACTGTTGTGATGTCCTTTCCCTTATTCCTGCTATGTTTGTTTAAAATTCCAGAGCTGTGGGTGGAGTCCCGAATGCCTCAACACCTCATTCTTAGGCCTCATGCACACCAACATGTGGCAGCCGTGCCCGTGTGGCGGACCGTAAATTCACTTCAATGGGGTTCGCAATCCACATCCGACTGTCTGCACCACAAAAAAATAGAATATGTTCTTTTTTTGTGGTGTGGAGGCATGGACAGAAAAACCACAGAATCACACCGCCCACACACACACCCATATTGCTTTCGTGAGGTTTCGATCCATGCTTCCATTCCGCACCCCATCTCCCAGATTGAGGACCCATTCAATTTAAAGGGTCCGCATCTGTGATGCGGGGTGCACACGGCCAGGGCCAGTGTATTGCGGACCCGCTGTTTGCAGGCCGCAATGCGCCCATAGCTGGACAACGGCCGTGTACAAGAGGCCTCACATTGGAGTGCTTTGTCCTGTCCCTTTCAATTAAATTCCAGAGCTGACAGAAGAAATAAGGTGGGATAAATCACAATTACAGACGCACTAGAGTCTCCTATGATGTTCAGAAGCAGTGTAGAAGCAGTTCTTTTACCAGGCTCATGATCTTTGGTAGCTGTTACATGGTCCCATTTCCCATGACCCGTTTTCTGAATCTGTTTCCAAGAACAGATCTTGCTTGACAACAGGAAGTGGCCAGCAATTTAGGTGGATGTGAGACCCCTAGTGGCCATGACTTTACATTTTTAGGTGCAGTCAGGCATATTTTTAAATAAAGTGATATATAAATTTGCTAGTTAAATCATTATTTATAAAATTAAATAAATGTTGTGCAAAGGTATAATGACTCTTTAAATGCAAATAAACATTACTTTATGTATGCGTCCTGAATATATTTTTTCAACCTTATTTTTTAAATGAAAAAAATGGTAAAAGCTATATTGAGATACAGTATATAAACATTTCACTTATATGGATCCGCGCAGAGATCCTCAAAAAAGATTGAAACTTGTACATAAAATAGTAAAGCATATGTAAAAGCAACAGAATACAAACTGAGTAACAGAAAAGGCAAGAGGCTCATATTGTGCATCATATATAAAATCTGCATATTAGTAGATTATGCTTATAATATTTATTCCACCAAGTTCTAGAAAAATCAAGGTTTTGGGAATTTTTCCCACATCACCCATTTAGATAGGAAGCTTTAACAAAAGTGTGTTCGTATAGCGAATAACCTGTCCAGCTCATAGTTTGACTGAACTGTACAGATCAGTACTCTAATAGTTAAGGTGGTTAGATTTCCAGGTTTTAACAATCATTGCCCTTGCTGCTATAATCACCTGGCCACAAATTATTCTAAGAAACAGAGGAAGATCAGATAATCCTACAAAGCATAATGTCATGTAATAGGTAGTGAATAGTGCAGCCCTGAGCTCCATCCACACCACCTCCTAACTGACGGTGCACGACTGACGGAAGTGCAGGGCTTTAAAGAGAGGGGTAACAAAGGGAGAAAACTACAGACTAAGACAGACAATACAGATGCGTAAACAATACCGGTCAGATACTGAAAAGTCAAATAATTCAAATGTAAGCAAAAACAGGAACCAGATGAAGCCGAGGTCAAGAGCCAGGAGGTCGAACCAGTACAAGAGGGTATCCCGAGGTAGAAGTCAAGTACAAGCTGAGGGCAATAAGCAAATAGCACCACATACAAAGAAACGCTAGTGAGGCAATAAACACCAATCACAGGCAACCTGTGGTCAGCAGGTTGCCTGTTTAAATAGGCCAGGCTGATGGGTCACGTGACAACCATTCATCTATGTCAGCGCTCACATCTTCCCCGGATCGTTGTCTAGGGGGTGGGGAACGCCGGCCGCTCCCTTGTTGTCAAGGAGACAAGGACGCCGGCTGCTTCCGTCGCTGGCTTCTCACTCTTTCTCCCTAGCGGGATGCCGGCAGTGCTGCAGGGAGGGACCCACCAGACCCATATTTACTGGAGTCGGTTTTTCAGGGTGAGCCAAATGAAATTTCCTAACCAACCTCGTAGCATGCATCTTACTCGCTGGCGCCCAAGACCTCTCTTCAGGACCAAAACCCTTCCAGTGAACGAAATATTGCAATGAATTACGAATCAAGGATTCTAGATACCTAGTATTCTAGTTGACCGGCAACCTCCACTGGCGATGGAGATTCCTGTGCAGGAGAAAAAGGCAACACATATTTTTTGAGTAAAGCTTTGTGAAAAACATTATGAATATGATGGTAAAAGTAACTTAAAAGACACTGGGTTAATGATGTCAGTAATCTCATAAAGACCAATAAATCGAGGTGTAAATTTACCCAAAGGTACCTTAACACACAAATTCTTGGTAGATAACCACACCTTGTCTCCCAATCTAAAATCCACACCTTGAGAGCGCCTCTTATCTGCATTCATTTTTTGACTCCTTGGCTTTTTTCAAGTTCGAATGAACCTGGGCCCCACAGTTATTTACAGTGCCTTGCGAAAGTATTTGTCCCTCTGGAACTTTTCAACCTTTTGCCACATTTCAGACTTCAAATAAAAAGATATAACATTTAAAATTTTTGGTGAAGAATCAACAACAAGTGGGTCACAATTGTGAAGTGGAACGAAATTTATTGGATCATTTAAACTTTTTTTGTAATAATAAAACTGAAAAGTGGGGCGTGCAAAATTATTCGGCCCCCTTGGGATGGAAGGCCAAAGAGAAAGACAAAAGGCCCTCCAAAATTTTGAGACAAACTTAACGCCTCTATCAGAGACAATATTTTCCGGAATTCCAGGTCAACAAAAAGAGAAGCTAAAGTTTTAGCATTGGGCAACTTTGACAGAGGAATGAAATAAACCATTTTGCTAAACCTGTCAACAATCACCCACACAACCAACTTACCCTCAGAAACCAGTAGATTGGTAATAAAATCCAGATATATGAGACCAAGGTCTCCTAGGGATGGGTAGAGGTCGCAACTCACCCACCGGAAGAGGCCTAGGAGTCTTGGACCTGGCACAAACCTCACAAGAGAATACATATGAATGGATATCTCTGGTGGGCCACCAATAAAACCTGGAAACTAGTTCCTTGGTGGCATTAATGCCCAGATGACCACTAAAAACAGAATTGTGAAATATGACCAGGGACAAACAACTTATCTTTAGGAGACTATACCAGAGCCAATTGTTGTCCCGCAGTAATCTTGATCGTCAAATTGGAAGAGACCAAAGCCATAATGACACCTGCTGGTAATATAGGTTCTGGTGGAGTGTCAGGAGATTGAAAGGCAAAACTCTGGGATAGGGCATCTGCCTTGACATTTCTACTCTTTGGCGTAAAAGTAATGCAGAAGTTAAAATGTATTAAAAACAATGCCCACCTAGCCTGTCTGGGCTTCAAACACTTCCAAAAATGTTAAATTCTTATGATCCATAAGTACAGTGACACAATGTTGAGCCCCCTCCAAAAAGTTACACCATTCCTCAAAAGCCCATTTAATAGCAAGTAACTCCCGATTTCCGATGTCATAATTTCTCTCAGTCGGAGAGAACTTACAAGAAAAGAAAGCACAAGGTCTTAGGTTACTGAGAGTTGGTGACCCTTGGTAGAGTACTGTCACCACCCCATCCTCAGAAGCATCCACCTCAACCACAAAAGGTCTCTCTTGGTCTAATATGTCCTTTTTGTAAACTTTCCTTCAAGTAATCCCTCATAGACTGCCGTTCCGGACCAGACAAATTGTAAATATGACCTTTAGGGTACATGGACCCCTGAATAAGGTTGATGGCACAATCATAGGGTCTATTGGGGGAAGGAAATCAGCATCGGACATGAAAAAACCTCAGAAAAATCACTGATGTACTTAGGGAGAATCTAGTGACACCAGCTTGAATAACAGGTAGACAGCAGGAACCCCCCCATTTAACCCCTATTTCTATAATTGCCCATGGACCAGTTGATGACTGGGTTATGAACCTGGAGCCAAGGCATACCAAGAACTATCTGTATGGGCAAATTTTTCAAAATAAAAAAAGAGCAACTCAACCTCAGATGTACAATATTCCATAGTCCCGCCAAGCAAAGGAGTGTCAATTGCAATAATATGAATAGGGTTAGCAAGAGACAAAATGGGCACACCTAGAAAAAAGGCAAAATTGTGGTAAATAAAATTAGAGGCGGACCCAGAATCAATAAATGCCTTCTCAGAACCTTTACAAGTGCTAAAAGAAATGACCATATGTAATAGTTATTGTTGAGCGAACATGTTCGGCCGAATACATTATTCGGCCGAACTTGGCAGTGCTCGGGACCATGCGGTCTTCGGCTTAATTGGCTAATTAGTGTGCGGGGAGGGATGGCATTCAGTGTAATGTCAGTAGCTATCTTAGCTACTGGCATTATACTGATTGGCTGGCCGGGTCACAGTGCGCAAGTTTGCTTTATAGCACCCGGTGACATGTGACCCGGCCAGCCAATCAGTGTAATACAGTGTTAGACAGGGAGAGCTGCTGCATGCAGGGACAGACAGTGTAGGGACAGAATCACGCTGGGCAGGGATAGAAATCGCTAACCAAAGACCCAAAAGCCCTTTTAAGGGCTATTATATCTGTCACAAACCTATTTTTTTTTATTTTGAGGACTTTAAAGGTGGTGAAAATAGCGCTAGGTGACCTGCCATTAATGCCACATGCGCTGCTGCAGCAAGGAGGGACATACGCTGTAGGGAGAGAAGCACGCTAGGCAGGGATAGAAATCGCTCAAAAAAGACCCAAAAGCCCTTTTAAGGGCTATTGTATCTGGCACAAAGCAATATTTTATTATTTTTGGGGTGTTTAAAGGTGGTGAAAATAGCACTAGGTGGCCTGCCATTAATGCCACATGTGCTGCTGCTGCATGCTGTAGGATGCTCTCTGTATACTATATACCTGACATACTTTGCTATAATTTCTGCTGTTAAGCCCACAGTACTTCTTTTGTGTCTTGCTGTATAACATTTGCGCAAGGAGGGACTAGTGTAGGGATAGAATTTCTATAGGCAGGGTTAGTATCATTGTTAAATCCTTAAATCCTGCATTTTTTTTTTTTTGGTGGCAGAAAGAACCCAAGTGTGCCCTGTCAGTAACACTAGGTACACAGCGTATTACAACCTTTCAAAAGTCTATGTAGCTGACATCCGTTGTTACATTTAATACCGATAATTTAGGCCGCAGTTCCTCATTTGCGTCTGCAGTTTAATTCTCCCAAGGAGGGAATTAACCTATAGGGATAGGATTTGGGTAGGTAGAAAGATTGTTTCTGTTCCAAAAAGACCAAAGTCCATTGTGAAATATGTCTGTTTTTTTTTTTGGGTGGCAAAAAATACCCCAAGTGTGCCCTGTCAGTAACGCTAGGTGCACAGCGTATTACAACCGTTCAAAAGTCTATGTAGCTGACATTCGTTGTTACATTTAATACTGAGAATTTAGGCCGCAGTTCCTCATTTGCGGCTTCTCAATAACGCTTGCGCATTCAGAATATTGGACATTCATTTAAATTTTTCTGATCATACAGTTAATAAAAATCTGCAGTACTGTAGTTGTGACCAACTTGCATATATACTATAAAATATGCGCAAGGCGAGCACTAAGGGACGGAGAAGTGGGCGTGCGGCTGATGGTGAACGCAGAGGCCATGGCTCTGGGCACTGTGAAACTGTGCCTGCTGGCAGAGTTTAAGAAACAAAGTCATCCAAAACTCCTAGCTTCATGTAACAGTTTGCAGGGCAGCCCAAGACACAACTCTTGTCGCCACAAAAGTGCGAGCAGGTAGTCGGTTGGATTTCAGCTTATAATGCTTCCAGTCTGTTCAGTACCACCCCCTCTTCCACAAAGTCCAGTCTCAGTAGCCAAGAGTCTGGGCAACCGCATATTCACCTTGATCCTCCTTCCTCCCACCATACAGAGTCTGGGCAAAGAACTAATCCCACATTCGGATATTCCAAGGAGCTTTTTTCATCACCGTTTCTTGGCTCCGGCCTCTCGCCAAGGCCGCTTGAGGTGGGACATGAGGAGATATTGTGCCCTGATTCCCAACCTATTGAGCAAACACATTTTGAAGATGATGACGGTGGGGACCGGCAACTAGCGTCTCACGAGGTGCATGATGATGATGAGACAAAGTTGCCAATAAGTCAAGGGCAATTAGTGTCTCAAGAGGTTGTGGATGAGGATGAGACACAGGTAAGTCAGGTTCTTGTTAGTTCACCATGTCAGGAGGAGGATCAGAGTGAGGATGTGGAAGAGGAGGTGGTGGACGATGAAATAGCTGACCCAACCTGGGAAGGTGGCAAGCCGAGCGAGGACAGCAGTACAGTGGGGGAGGGATCCGCAGCAGCACAGCAGGCTGGAAGAGGCAGTGGGGTGACAAAAGGGAGAAGAAAGGCCACGCCAACCAGGCCCACAACTGTTCCCCGGAGCAGCCCCTTGCGGCAAGCTCCCTTGCCAAGGGTTAGGTGTTCGCAGTCTGGCGGTTTTTTGAGGAAAGTGCTGACAATAAACGGTTTGAAATTTTTGTAACCTGTGCCGTACCAAGATGAGCAGGGGCATAAACACCAGCAACCTTACCACCACCAGCATGATCCGCCACATGTCAAGAAAGCACCCTAAAAGGTGGGCCGAATGCCTGGGTCCACGATCTATGTCTGAGGTCACACCACTGCCTCCTCTTCCCCTCTGTTACCTGATGTCCAAGACGCAGGCCCAGATGCCTCCCGCCCTGCACCTGGACCTTCGCCGGAACCATCAGCCAGCACGTCCACTTCAATGTCCCGGCGCAGCGTTCAAATGTCCTTACCCCAGGCATTTGAACGTAAGCGCAAATACCCTGCCACCCACCCACAGGCCATAGCTCTAAACGCACAACTTTCTAAATTACTATTTTTCCCAGTGTGCCGTCCCTGCCTTACACCAGCATGTGTCCAGAAACATAATCCGTGCCCTGGTCATTTCTTCTTCGGTCTGCTCTTCAGCAGAATGTCACATCAAGAATATCATTTTTTGGACGGTCAGCTTGGCATTAGCGTGTCACACTTAAATTTTTTTAACGGTCTGCTCTTCAGCAGAATGTCACATCAAGAATATAATTTTTTCGACGGTCAGCTCGGCATTAGCGTGACCCACTTAAATTTTTTGGACGGTCAGCTTGGCATCAGTGTGTCAAGTTTGTCAACCTTAAATTTGGAACAGTTTGATAAAGTGCAGTGACATCCATAGCTGAAGTGTTCAGGCGACCTGGCCTGCTTTGAACACTCCAATTTTTTAAAAGTTAAAGCTTCGGCACCCGGGACACTCAGTCAAGAGCATTGGGGAGGTGCCGAGAGGCAGGGGCTCGGACAGGCAGTAGCTCGTTTCGCGGCGGACCGCCAGCTCCATCCCAAGAACCAAATCCCAGCTTTTTAACTGCAGCAACTTTAATATACGCTATTGGAGCTGGAATTACCGTGGCTCCTGGCACCAGACTTGTCCTCCAATAGATCCTCGTTAAAGGATTTTACGCGTACTCATTCCAATTACAGGACCTCGAAAGAGTCCTGTATTATTATTTTTCGTCACTACCTCCCCGAGTCGAGAGTGGGTAATTTGCGCGCCTGCTGCCTTCCTTGGATGTGGTAGCCGTTTCTCAGGCTCCCTCTCTGGGGGCCCTTGAAGAAGGCGACCCCCTGGCGACGGAGCGGAGAGCGAGAGTTGAACGGCTGACGTGGCACACGCTGCTGGGGTGGGCCCTTGCCTCCCACGGTGGATAGCGGAAAAAGAAACAGTCGTCAGCGACTCTTAGTGGTGCGGTGGCAGCAGCATGTGTCCCTTAAATTTTTTTGGGCGGTCAGCTCGGAAGCTGCATGTGTCCCTTAAATTTTTTTTTCCGTCAGCTCGGCAGCAGAGTGTCACTCCTAAATATTTTGGACGGTCTGCGCAGCAGCAGCATGTCACCCCTATTGTTTTTGAGTGTCAGCAGCAGGCCATCAATGATAATTTTTCACGGGTGTGTTTGATGCCCTCCTTTATGTGTAATAAAGGGTGTATTGGAGTGCCTGATCCTTGTAATTTTTGGCAGCCCTTTCCCTTGCATAGGCTTTATGAGTGTCGGAGTCCCACAATTATACCACAATGTGAATGAGGCCCTCCTTTATATGATATACTGGTTGTATGGGAGTGCCTCATCCGTGTAATTTTTGGCAGCACTTGCGTTTAACGTACAAGTAAATATATGTTTCCCAACAATATTTCCTGTAAAATCGATGTTATATTGAGTTTTTGGGGGGTATTTTTGTCATTCCGTAAAAGTGGTGTAATAGTAGGCCATCATCGTAATAGCAGCGACTTCGGTGTCCAAAATGCATCCAGACATCCCCCCATGCTGTTCCCTAACCATTTCTGTGGTGTTTCCCCCATTTTCTGACGTTTCCCTATGGATCAGACACCCTCCCCTCATCCGAGCAGGGGGTGCCTGGTCTTCTCTCATTGACTTCCATTATACTCGTGTGCTCGGCTGATCATCACTAGTAATAATACTTTTTCTTTAACCAACTTGGGGAGTACCTTATTCTTCTGGCAGTCAGAATGTGGAGATCTCCTGGAGGGAGTAAGTTTAGGACATTGCTATAACCAATGATCCGTTTTACCACAATAGAAGCAGTCACCCCTCTGACGTCTTTGATCTCTCACGGTAATTCCAAGCTGCATGGGCTCCTCTAGATGATCTTCCAGTTTGGCTCTTAGGGGTGGAGAGTCGAGTTTAACAACCACCTGTGGAAATGTTAAACGTTCTCTTTGTCTCTCCCTGATACTTCGGTCCAGTCTAATAGCTAAAGTCATAGTCTGCTCTAAGGTGTCCGGAGAGGGATAACTCACCAACATATCCTTCAAGTCCTCAGAGAGCCCTAACCTGAACTGACACTTAAGTTTGGGATCATTCCAGCCAGAAGAAACACACCATTTCCAGAATTTGGAGTAATATTATTCCACAAGCCTGTTTCCATGACTAAGAGACTTTAAATGACACTCTGCCACAGCCGACTTATCGGGTTCATCATACAGTACACCTAGTGCCTGAAAAAACGCCTCAACAGTAGTTAGACAAGGGGAGTCCATGGAGAGAGAGTAAGCTCATTGTTGCGGGTCTCCCTGCAACAAAGAGATAATAATGCCTACTCTTTGTTGTTCAGAACCAGAAGAGTGTGGGCGTAAATGAAAATAGAGCTTGCAGCTCTCCTGAACGTCAAAAAATACTTACGATCCCCCGAAAAACAGTTGGGCAACTTAACGTGAGGCTCAAGATTCTGAAGGGAGGAGGCTACTACAGATGAGGTCTGAAGCAACTCCTCCTCCCACCTCAGTACAAATGAGGGCTTTGTCGCTATGTCAGGAGAGTTAAGGAAATTATAGAATAAAGGGATGGCTTTAATAGAGAGCGCAGGCGATGAGAAGGAAGTTAAGAGCCGTGTGGGGAATTGAAAGGCAGTTCTAGGTTGTGTAGATAGGGAATGCCTGACCTGTAGACAGTGGCATACCTCCAACAGAGACAGACCACGCAGTTGCTATGGGGCCCCTGGGGGAAAGGGGCCCGGCCATGGATGCCTCCTAATTACACTTACAAGCTCCTGTCACTTCTCAAGTCCTGCCTTGGGCTCAGTCCTTGCCTTCCAGGTCCCTGCTCTCCCCCTCCTTACCCAGCACATCAGTGTCTGGCTGCCGTCTCTCAAGTCCAGACCAGCGCTCACTCTGCGTGTGTGTTGTCTCTCTGCTCCCTGCTGCTGATTGGCTTGCCTAGCCTGCACCAGCAGAGAAACGTCAGGGAGCAGTGCCGCACGGGAATCCCTCTGCCAGCAAGTAATGACTGAGGCTAGGCACTGCAGACAGCAGCTTACTGTGTAAGTAAAGTTAGCCCTATTTAATACAGGTAGAAAATAAAAGTTTATGGAGGCTGGGACCGAGGCAGTGAATGGGGGCACTCTATAATAGGGAGCAACAACCACAGATTATGGCAAAGGCATACTATAGCGTACATTATAGGCAACAGACACACTTTGGGGGGGGTTGTATAGCACACATTATAATAAGCTGCAGCAGGCAGCCAGGTACAGTTCATATTGGGGGAGGGGGGTCACACTATATAATAGGGAGAAACAGTGCCAGTTCTGGGGAGGAGGGTTATATATTGCCCAACAGCAGACACAGATCATTCGGTAGGTATGGCACACTATACATTATATGTAGCAGGCACACTTTTAAGGAGGGGTTGGGATGTATGGCACACTATATAATATGCTGCAGCAGGCACCCGAGGCGTATGACACACTATATATTATATGCAGCAATAGGCATAGTTCTTGGCTGTATGGCACCCTATATAAGCATACAGTAGTTCATGGGGGTGGGGGGGTATGGCACACCATATATTTTACTCAGCAATAGGCATAATTTATGGGGGTATGGCACACTGTATATTATACGCAGCAACAGGCACAGTTTGGGTGGGGTGAGGTATGGCGCATTATATAGTAATCAATAGCAGGCAGCCAGGAGGAGGGACAAGGAACATGTAGTGGGAGGGGCTAAGGGTGGGGAATGGGTGCCCAATCCAGATTCTTGCTATGGGGCCTAATGATTTCTATGTACGCCCCGTCTGTAGACATTTATCAAATGAATCTTCTCCAATCAGAATGAAGGGTACATGATTAACAGCAATGTACTGGCCTAATTGACAGTTTTGAAAGAATGGAGGGATAAAGAGTTGTATAGTTGTTTGATTTTCTGTATCCCCTCAGTTACCCAATTATCCAATCTCAAATCTGATATCCAGACATTTAAATAGTGTAATGAGAGTTCAAGGGGGCATAGACATATTGCTTATGTGAGGAGAAAGAAGTTTACAAACTTTAATAGAAATTTCAATGTTGAGGAGGGGAGAAAAAAATGCCGGCGAGCACAGCAGCGAGATCTCAAACAAGGAAATTAGAGGCTTACAGAGTACAGCAAGAAGCAAAACCCATCTTTTATCCCTTGCACCCAACCACTAGTCCTTCAGCTGAGTGAGGATCTCGGCGGATTAATACTTTTTAAAATCCTGGATACCCATCCCCCCTTTAGGCCAGGGTCTCGTCATAGTTAAGAAAGGCCCAGACAAAGTCAGTGAGCAGTCGTTGTAGTGCTTGGAAAAAGGACGAGGGTACTGGGATAATTACTGTGCGAAACATATAAAGAATAAAAGGAAGTATCATCATTTTGATAGCCACTCTGCAAGCCCAAGAGAACAGTGGCTGTGATAATTTACGGGTTATGGTAGCAATTTTGGTTAATAAGGGAGTAGTTAGTAAAAATGAGATCAGCGCCTGAGATTGTCAAAGAGATACCCAGATAGATAAACTGCTTATATTGCCAGCTGAAGAGATATTGAGAAACTAATCTCATTTTTGAAGCAGGATCCATGCCAACAGTGAAGGCGTGTGTCTTTGATAAATTAAAGGGGTTCTGCAGTTGTTTAAAACTGATGATCTATCCTCTGGATAGATCATCAGCACCTGATCGGCGAGGGTCCGACACCCGGGACCCCCGCCGATCAGCTGTTTGAGAAGGCCGCGACGCTGCAGGAGCACCACGGCCTTCTGTGTTTTCCTCAGGCCCAGTGATGTCACGACTAGTATCACTGGCCTGGGCGGGGCTAAGCTCTGTTCACATGATATTAGGGGAGAGTATTATGCAAAGGTTTTCATCATTAAGGCAAACATAATCATAATACGGCAAGTGGGTATCCTTGCCTAGTTCCATTACAAAAAGCTGTCTGACAAAACAAACAGATGTGAGAACTTGTGCAGAAGTGGAGGACTATAAAGCGAGTATTGCACATTTAATGATATCATTTTAGTATGTTTTCTTTTAATCATTGACTCGTCCCACAACGGGACACTGTTCTGTAGTGCAGTGTATTATACTGGCAGTACTATACTGGCAGACACTATCAGACTGCACCAGAGAGGTGCAGATTGATAGGCATTCACAGTAGGTGGGCCTGGAGCTTTCACTGAGCCCCCAGCTGCCATACAAAGACAATGACGGCCTGCAATCTCATTCACAGAGTGCCAATGCCTGAGAGAGGGAGCTACTTCCCTCTAAACCACTTATATGCCTTGGTAACTATTGACCACAGCAGCTAAAGGGTTAAATGGCTCAATCAGCACTTCTGTCTATCCAGGCCATTAGAACAGGAGCCCAGCTGTCATAAGAGATCCAAGCTCCTGCTCTGCACTGCACAAGAGATTCATGCAGCGCCTAGACTAGAACATCATAAAAAGGTGGTGGTCTAGTCTAAGGCCCATAACTGACCTTCATAAAAACGTGTATTGGCAGCCATCGGTTAAAATACTGACCTAGGGCTTAAGAAAAAAAAATGCTAATGGCAAGTCCTCTTCAAGTGTATTTTATTGTTTCTAATGAATAGTATATGGGTTATAGTGTTTGAAAAGGAGCCCATTACTTTGGCTCCACCCTTCATGCAGATCACAAAAATGACAGACCCCTACCTGAGAAGTACTGAGTGCAAACATGAATCTGATAATCCAGTCACATCAAGAGAAATGGATAATGGATATTAATAGACATGTTGAAGGCAAGCAATAAACATTTTAAAAAGATCCATACATTGATATTGCCCAGTTTAGATACTTTACTTGAATTTGTAAGAAGGGTTGTGGGTACAGAGGGTGCAGAAATAGCATTCATAATTCTGGTGTTTGAGGGTGCTTATGATATAAATGTAACGGCTGGAGATCCAGAGGTGCATTCCTCAAACTCGTCATAGCTGCGACGGGAGAGATACACTGCTGAGCCACTCCTCTTGGTGATGCAACGTTCCTTGATGTTGCTTTATTCCTTTGTGCTAGTGTTTTTTACTCAAGAAAAAAGGTACTGATCCAGGGACTCAGTGCTCTATTTAAACCTCTTCCTTGCCATACACCATTGCCAGTGATAGTCTTGTTTTGGCTCTCTAGCTAGTTTCTTGGTTCTTGTTCCTGTGCTGATTTGAATTGCTTCTGTTTTGTCTTTTCCTTTGACCACTCTCTGTCTCTTGTGATTTGTACTGTGCATCTGGTTATGGCCTCAGCTTGTCTTTTGACCACTCTCTGCCTCTGGTTTTGTTATGCATCGTCCTGCTGGTTCTGATCCATTTACATACAACCCATTTACAAAAGACTCAAGTCTTTGTGTTGTTTGTCTCTAGGTGTTTGTTTGTCTCTGCAACTTAGCAGCATAGGGACTGTCGACCAGTTGTGGTTTTGCTACCTAGAGATTCTACTGTAAGTAGGTAGGGAAAGTGGGCTGAGTTCTAGGTTTGGGCTCACTGGCCATGTCTATCCTTACCTATAGGCATTACAGCCTAAAGGCATTTTTCCCATATGAATATACCAGTATTTTAAATGACACATGGTAGTTGGGTGACCCTTTTGCACATTTTGAATTGGATTGCCAGAGCTTCAAATTAATCTGCTCCAATCAGAATGAAGGGTACCTGATTAACAACAATGCACTGGCCTCATTGCCAACAAAAGGTTTATGTTACCCTAGTTAGTTTTGTCCTGTGAACTTACTCTTCTGTTATATCCATTACCTGACCTTTTGCTCACAGTTACTCCTCACAAATAGGGATGTACAAATCTTAAAGTGTTATTGTAGTCCAATTCTATTCTGGTTGGTCCCATTCTACCCAAATCAAAAATGCTCTGACTGACTGAAAAAGTTTCATTCTCCCTATCTCTATGTCGCTCTCTTCTTCCAAATCACTCAGAATTCTGATTCTAATTAATCAGAATTGTTATTTTTAGAAAATGTGGATTGAATTAATTCATCTCTACGCAGTACCCCATATTTAAATCTGTCTGCTGTATTGTATGTGTATGCTCTTGAAATCCCATCACTACCTTTTTTTGATATATTTCTAGTAACATTTACTTTTGTCACTGCCCATACTGCATGTATCGCCAACTTCCACAAATCCCATTTTGCCTGGCTTCACTCCTGCTAGATAAATCACTGGAACAGCTAAGGGTACCTTGGTTCCTAACCAAAGACCTGAGAAAAAAAAGGTGTTATAGGTGAATTTGTGCCATCTGGTTGCTTTTTTCTTTAGGTAGAACCAGATTGCTACAGAAATCCAGCAAAAAGTGTTTCCATTTTGTCACCCACAATACATTATGTTACAAAGCTGTTTGTCAGGCAATAGCTATAATTTCATGCTCTTACGTACAGCATAACATTTATTCCGTGTACGCGCACAGCTTATAGAAAGCTTATGCATCTTTTCTAATTAAAAAGGAAATACTTCACTCTTCGTCATGGCATTTTGAAACAAGTCATCTCACATAAGGAGATTTTTATATCTCAGATAAAAATTGAAGAGCTGCAGAAGGTGTGCTCGTAGAAACTCCCATACTGTTCATTTTGAGAAACCGGTGGAGGAAAATACAGCACAATCTATTTTTTATGACTATATTTTGAGCAATCCATACTCTAAAAATGCTTTGGAATGGCTCTTGAAATGGCAAATAAATCAACATAAGGGGTGAACCAAAGAGAGGGAAAAAATTAGCTCAAGGTAACATTGGAGAAAACTGCAAAAGAGGGAACAATCAAAATGGTAAATGTATGCATGGATGGAGGTGTATTAGTTTACCAAGCGACTGACTTAAATGCACATATAACATTCAAATACTCTCTTATCGTGTGGGACGAGACAGGCAAATGTGCCAAAGATTGCTTCATGTGGTGAATAATTTAACAGATTCCATTTAGCACTGTTCACATTTGCGGCTGCCTCAATTTTAAATCTTGGAAAAATAAAGTAACACAATTGATATTTCTCGATGAAAGAAAATAACCTAATTTTTTTTCTCTATTTGCAAAAATGAAGCTGACTTGGTGCCCGCACAAAGGGAGAATAATCTGCACTCCAGTTTGTTAGAATAGGCAACGGGAATTTTGCAGAATGAGATAGAATAAGGAGATCAGATAAAAATATGAGAATGACAGCTGGAGAATACAAAAAAAATAGTGGGAGGCACATGAATAAAAAAAAATAAATATATTATCTTTTTTTTTTCTTTTTTGACACACAACAGAACTTTTGTCGTGTTTTGTTTGATGAAAAGAAAAAAGACACTGTTCAAGCTAGTGAAAAGAAAGGCACGCGTACAGTGTCACAGGCTTTGAAAAAGACAGCACGCTTTCTTAGCTGTCTTCTCAGAAACTGAGAAATCGTTCTGCTGTCTCCCAGTACGGTACATGCAGTGGAAACCATGTTGTTGTAACCCAGTGTAAGCAAAATGAATTGGTCTGCAAACCATCTGAGCTTCAACTAATCTCTGTGACATTTTACTGAGATTCACACCAGTCATGAAGAAATAGCAATTGAATGATATCAGTCAGGCAAGACAATGGAGATAAATTGACTGAGGTGGCAATGACATCATAAAGCTTTGGCTGCAATGTGCAGAAGGCTTTACATTTGAACAGTGTTAATTGGATATCGCTCCTATTGTACTGTCAAAGCGACGCTGACACAAATAGTACATTGCCATGATTTACATATTTTTAAAGGATGTGAAAGTGCTTGCAAAAATTATTTCATTTTTGGAGCTGAAATGCACACTTAAAAGTCAAAGCTCAAGATCAAGATCTGTCAGGGTCCTGGGAACCGCGACAGAGAATTACTCAGAAAATATTAGTAATATCATTGCTATTCTGTGGCCAAATTTTGTGAAGTTCGATTCAGATTTGATTTGGCAAAATCAGTCCTATATTTGATTGGGGTCCAAGTATATTTGGCCCTAGTCAAAAGTTCTCCAATTGTCCTCAAAAATTGTGGATGACATTCTGACTGTATCCAACTCCTTTAAAGTGACATGAAAGAGTTTCAATTTTTTTTTTTTACAGCATTTTTATTAAAGTTTTTCAGAATTATATTCAGTCAATGCAAAATAAACAAGACATGTAGTAAAATTGGGAACAATGTGTCCAATTACATCAGGTTTATACATTGTATGGGTTTAGACATAAACTGGTACATCACAGTTGTGTGGTTTTAGCATGCTGAAGTGTCATGGCAGTAGTACAGTTAGATCATAATTTGACTGTAGTATAATTAAATATAATTAAATATCAAAGTAGTAACAGGTAACTATTTAACAAAATAACATAATATAGTAATATTATAATAAAGTAATATAATTAGAGATAAGCAAATTTTTCAAAAATTCGATTCGGTTGGTTCACCGCATTCTCTGAAAAGATTTGGTTCGATCCGAATAAATTCGTGGTGAATCACGTTAAAAAAAGGCTACTTACGGGCTGCAGAGAGCCTGTATAGTGGTGTAGAACACTGTGCCTTGCAGTAACATGCATAGGGAGTCTGCTGTGGTAATGAAACAATACTGTGAGCCAGTATGACACGCAGATAACAGGCGTCGCTCTTAAAATGGCTGCACACTTTATGTATTTGGGCAGTTATGGGGCCAAAACTCACCAAGTAACTCAAGTCTGAACTCAGCATTACGGGTCAATGTTAGCGCCAGCTATAAAGAACCGTGCAGAGGCCCATGATCCAAATATAGCATGAAAGAGCGCACTCCTTTTACACCAATTCACTAATTCCACATAGATTTCTTACAGAACCTATTCTATTACACGCTTACACAAGCAGAGCCCCCCCCCTGACAGTGTGGAGATGGCAATGACAGCAGCATCAGGAGGCCACAGACGACGACAGTGTAGAGGAGGCAGTGACAACAGCTTCAGCATTTAGAAAACACAGAGCAGCACGACGACAGTGTAGAGGAGGCAGTGACAGCAGCTGTAGCATCAGGAGACCACAGAGCGGCACAACGACAATATATAGGAGGCAGTTGCAGTAGCTGTAGCATTAGGAGACCACACAGTGGCACAACAACAGGGTGGGCAAGTGGCAGCAACCGTAGTAGCAGAATTATGAGGTCACAGAGAGGCCTAACGACAGAGTTTGGAAGTAGCAGCAGTAGTATTAGTAGAATTCCGAGGTCAGGTCAGAGTGGCACAATGAGGTTATGAGGCCAGAGTGGCACGACAACAGACATGGGAAGGGAAAATTTCTCATCACCATTGTCTGTGCCAGAGGAATTGACGTAGAACAAGTGTCAACCATTGTCAAGTTTGACCTGCATAGTGTGCAAGTGGCAGCAGTAGTATTAGAATTTTGAGGCCACAGAGTGGCACAATTACAGAATGTGGAAGTGGCAGCAGCAGTAAAATTTTGAGACCACAGAGTGGCACAACGGCATATTGAAAATGGCAGAGTCGGTAGAATTTTGAGGCCACAGAGTGGCACAACATTGAAAATGCCAGAGTTGGTATAATTTTGAGGCCACATAGTGGCACAATGACAGGCCGTGGAAGTGGCAGCAGCCGTAGTAGCAGAATTATGAGGTCACACAGTGGCCCAACGACAAGATTGACAATGTCAGTCAGTAGAATTTCGAGGAGAAGGAGAATCGCAAGAAGATTGAAAATGTCAGTCAGTGGATTTTCGAGGTCACAGAGTGGCACAACAACATTGAAAATGGCAGAGTTGGTATAATTTTGAGGCCACAGAGTGGCACAATGACAGACTGTGGAAGTGGCAGCAGCCGTAGTAGCAGAATTATGAGGTCACACAGTGGCCCAACGACAAGATTGACAATGTCAGTCAGTAGAATTTCGAGGTGAAGGAGAATCACGACAAGATTAAAAATGTCAGTCAGTAGATTTTTGAGGTCACAGAGTGGCACAACGACAGAGTGTGCAAGAGGCAGCCGGAGTAGCAGCATCATCGGCAGACTACAGAGTGGAACAACAACATTATGGAGGCAGTAGTAGTAGTAGTAGCAGCAGCATCAGCAGACTAGAGTGGAACGATGACATTATGGAGGCAGTAGTAGTAGCAGCAGCATCGCCAGACTACAGAATGGTACGCCGACATTATGGATGCAGTAGTAGCTGCATCAGCAGACTACAGAGTTGCACGCTAACATCGCCGCTGACGATGGTGGGTGTAAGAAGGAGCACTTGGCATCAGATGTGTGGCATCAGGCGGGTGGCAGCATCAAAATATTTGTTTAGGCAGGTAGCCAGAAAAAACAGTCAAAAAACAGCATGAATGATCTAATCTGACGCATCAGGCCTTGGTGGTTGGAAATCCTGGCTGATCCACGCCTGATTCATCTTGACAAAGGTGAGTCTCTCCACATTTTGGGTGGACAGGTGAGTTCTCCTTGGTGTAACTATGGCCCCCACTGCACTACACCCGCTCTGATGCCACTCTACTGGCCGGGCAGGACAGCTTTTCCAAAGTAAACTCAGCAAATTGCGGCCACAAATCTAGTTTGGCTGCCCAGTAGTCCAGCGGATCTTCTATGACGGGTGGAAGGGTGCTGTCCAAGTATGCCACCACCTGCTGTTTCAGGCCCTCCTCCAGGTCTAGCTGATGCTGCTGGTAAATAGTTTCTTCACTATGCGGGTGAAGAAAGTTGCTCATCAGCGACTCTAGACTCAGGCTGCTGCTGATGGAGCTGGGAGCGCAGAGGGCTCCCCCGGTCATACCTACGAGAGGAAGGACGATGGCACAGATAGGCAGCAGCCAACTGACTACATAGGATGTCTCCATAGTAGTTCAGTTTGTCCTCCCTCTCGGCAGGTGCAAAAAAGGCCCCCATTTTGGACCAGTAGCGAGGGTCTAATACGGTGGAGAGCCAGTAGTCATCCCTCTGCCGAATGGTGACAATTCGGCTGTCACTACGTAAGCAAGTGAGCATGCATCGGGCCATTTGCGCAAGTGACTCAGAGGGACTCCCTGCTTCCATCCACTGCATACTGCCACGGTGTATCTGGGTCCTCTGCCTCCTCTTCCTCATCGCCCCGTAGCTCAGCTGGCTGCTCCTGCTCCTCCTCTTCTGTCACCTGGGCAGAGAAACTACCCATTTCTCTAGGCATTCTTTGTGCTCCAATGTCCTCCTCCTCCTCAGCCCCCACAGGGCTCATGTGGCCGTGAATTGTAGTCTCCACATCTCCTGTCCCCTGCCAGATTTAACACAATCTTTTCCAGGATATGAATGAGTGGAATGACGTTGTTCATCCCGTAGTCCTGGAGGCTGACAAATAAAGTGGCCTCCTTAAAAGGCACGAGCAACCGGCAGGTGTCACGCATGAGCTGCCACTGGCTGACATCGAAGTTACACAGTGGAGTACCTCTGTCGGCTTGGATCATTAAGAAATCGTTTATGGCCTTTCTCTGTTCGTACAGTCGGTCCAACATATAGAGGGTGGAATTCCAACGGGTGGAAACGTCACATATCAGTCTATGTTGGGGGATGCCGTTCTGCCGCTGCAGCTAAAGGAGGGTGTGCTTGGCGGTGTAGGAGTGGCTGAAGTGCATGCAAAGTTTCCGGACCTTTTTTAGGATGTCTTGCAGATGGGTAGAAGACTTTAGGAACCGCTTGACAATCAGATTGAACACGTGCGTCCCTCCTAGACGCAGCGCAGACACCATGTTCTTCCCATTGTCGGTCACCATTGTTCCCATTTTGAGTTGTCACGGGGAAAGCCAGGATTGGATTTCTTGATGAATGATGCAGAGCAGTTCCTCCCCTGTATGACTCCGTTCGCCCAGGCAAACGAGGTGTAGAACCGCGTGACACCGCCGTGCCCTGCACATGTGGTATGCTGGTGGGGCACTGTGAATTGTCCCTGTAGTGGAGGCTGAGGACACGGTGGAGGGTGAGGAGGCAGACCATGTCGCAGGAGCGACGGCATGAGAACGTGGAGGCAAAAGCTGCATCGCCTGGCCAAGTTGCTGGTGTGGCTGTGCAGGAAACACATTTACCCAGTGGACCGTAAAGGACATATACTGTCCCTGACCGTAATTAGAGCTCCACACGTCGGCGCTGCCGTGAACTTTGGCAGACACCGACAGGCTCAAGGACTGGCCCACCTTCTGTTCTACATATTTGTGCAGGGCTGGTACTGCCTGTTTGGCAAACAAATGATGGCTTGGAACTCTCCACCTCGGCTTGGCACAAGCCATCAGTTCTCTGAAAGGTTCAGAGTCTGCCACTTGGAAAGGGAGGGACTGCAGCACCAGCAACTTGGCCAGGAACACGTTCAGCTTCTGCGCCGTTGGATGTGTACACGCATACTGCTGTCTCTTGGCAATGGCTTTGTTGATCGATTGCTGACAAAATGACTGACGAGGAGTAGGAGGAGCTGCAGGAGCAGGAGCATCAGATGATGGGAAGGACAGACAGCTCCCTTCAGCTGAGGTGGTGGAGCCTTGACTGCCTGAAATCTGTTGGGCGCTACTGGTTATGCTGCAGATGATGCTGCTGCTGCTGTTGCAGGCTGGACCACTGCACTGGAGCCACGGTTCTCCCAGGCCACTTTATAGTGACGCTGCATATGTTGACGCAGGGCCGTGGTGCCAACATTGGCACCCTGGCCACGCTTCACCTTCTGCCCACAGATTCTACAAATAGCTAGGTTCACCTCACCCGGCGACTTAACGAAAAACTGCCACACCGCCGAGTACATGAGTTTACCCCCAACACTCCTCACTGCCTGCTACCACCACTGCCTCCTTGAACCACTGCACCACTACTTTCCGGCCCGGTAGGCTCCTGCGAAGTGGGTAGTCTACCTCGGGCACGTTTGGCTCCCGACCTCCCGCTGCTGCCACCCTGGTGACTCCAGGCAACGCTAGCAACCTGCTGGCTCCGTCGCTGCCTCATGGGCAAGTTGTCACCCTCTTCTCCTGATGATGATGAAGGCCCTAATTCACCTGGCTCCCAAGTGCGATCGGCTTCATCATCATCGAGTAGTGTCTGCACGTCGCTGATGTCCTCCTTGACTCTCTGTGGGTCTGGAGTCTGACCGCGCGCAACCCTAGCTTCCAAGCCACTCTCCTCATCACTACTTGCCTGCCTAACTGAGGAAGCTGCGGATGTCTCCTCCACATCTTGACTGCGAAGTAGCTGCTGACTGTCCTCCAGTATCTGCTGACCCTCCTCCAGTAGCTCGTCCTTGTAAAGTGGAGCTGAGCCCACAGCATATATTACTTCTCTGGCTGAAAGAACAGAAAAGGATAGAGGCAGGTTGAGGACAGGTGAGTGCACAGGGCCTGCTCCCGGGCCATGCCAACTAAGGGTTGTGTCTGAAGAACCCACCGATTCTTGACTGGGGGTCTCTGAAGTCATTTGGGACGAAGTCAAAGAGCCGAGTCAACTATTCAAGAACTGCTGGGTTGCTGGTCAGGACCCGACTGCTAGATGACACAGGGAGCTCTGGTCTCTCAATGTTAACCCTGCTGCCACACCCTGCCTGACATGCTGTTTGATCAAATAAATAAATAAAAAGAAAATAAAAACACTCTACAACGGGCTGTAATTGTCTCAGTTCAACAACGAGCGAATAATATGCTTTTTTAAAACACTAATTGCTGGTAGAACACTTTACTAGATAGAACTTTGGCACTGTACGCCTAGTAATAATCTTTTTCTTGAGAATAATACACTCTACAACGGTCCGTAATTGTCTCACTTCAACAAGGAGCGAATAATACGTTTTTTTGTCAACAGCAATAATTGCCAGTAGCTTTTAAAATATAGAACTTTGGCGCTATACGCCTAGTAAAACTCTTTTTCTTGAGAATAATATATGCTACAACGGGCTGTAATTGTCCCACTTCAACACAGAGTGAATAATACGGTTTTCTGCAACACTAATAGATGCTACAACACTTTACTAGATAGAACTTTGGCGCTGTATGCCTAGTAAACATTTTTTTAACAATAAAACACACTACAAAGGGCTGCCATTTTCCCACTTCACCACAACTAATAAGCTCCAACAGTAAAACAGCAACAAAATGCCGTACTAAATGTAACTACAGCGCACAAGGGTTAACAAAACCTCAATAACCAGACTACTGGCTGGGCAGGACAGCTTTTCCAGAGCAAACTACGCCAATTGCGGCCGCAAATCTAGTTTGGCTGTCCATTAGTCTGGCGGACCTTCAATGACGGGTGGCAGGGTGCTGATGTCATGCTGCTGCTGCTGTCACCATGTTAATGTGGCTGGGGGTGTCTGATGTCCTTTGCGACAAAGTCAAAGACCGAGTCAACCACCCAAGAACTGCTGGGTTTCTGTTCAAGACACGACCTCTAGATAACACCAGGAAATCAGGCCTCTCAAAGTGACCCCTGCTGCCACGCCCCCTTACTCTGCTGCGTCCTGCGCCTGCACCAGAAGCATTTAGGCCTCTGACACTCCCCTGTGCAGGGTCTGTCACTTCTCTGTCTGACATGCTGTTAGATCAAATAAATAAATAAAAAGGAAATTAAAACAAGCTACAAAGGGCTGTAATTCTCCCACTTCAACACCGAGCGAATAATACGTTTTTTTGCAACACTAATAGCTGGTAGAACACTTTACTAGATAGAACTTTGGGGCTGTACGCCTAGTAAAACTCTTTTTCTTGAGAATAATACACGCTACAACGGGCTGTAATTGTCTCAGTTCAACACGGAGCAAATAATACGTTTTTTTAAAACACTAACATCTGGTAGAATACTTTACTAGATAGAACTTTGGTGCTATACGCCTAGTAATAATCTTTTTCTTGAGAATAATATACACTACAACAGGCTGTAATTGTCTCAGTTCAACACAGAGCGAATAATACGTTTTTTTAAAACACTAATAGCTGGTAGAACACTTTACTAGATAGAACTTTGGCGCTATATGCCTAGTAATAATCTTTTTCTTGAGAATAATACACGCTACAACGGGCTGTAATTGTCTCAGTTCAACACCGAGAGAATAATACATTTTTTTGTCAAAAGCAATAAATGCCAGTAGCTTTTAAAATACAGAACTTTGGCACTGTGCGCCTACAAAAACTCTTTTTCTTGAGAATAATACACGCTACAAAGGGCTGCCATTGTCCCACTGCAACACAGCTAATAAGCCCCAACACTAAAACCACAAAAAAGTGCTGTACTAAATGTAACTACAGTGCACAAGGGTTAACAAAACCCCAATAACCAGAATTACAGAGGCAAACTTGACATGTGCAGCTGTAGCATGGCTATTTTGAATCCCAGTCACTGAAACTAAGGTGTAATACCATTTTTCCTATTAACCCTTTCACTCCCGGAGGTTTTTTCGGTCATGCATTTTCGTTTTGCGCTCCCTGCCTTCAAACAGCCATAACTCTTTTATTTTTCTGTTCACATAGCTGTATGAGGGCTTGTTTTTTGCGGGACAAGTTGTACTTTCCAACGCCACCATTTAATATTGCATATGGTGTAGTGGGAATCGGGAAAAAAATTCCAAACCGGGTGAAATTGCAAAGAAAACGCTATTCCGCTACAGTTCTACGGGTTTCTTATTTACAGCGTTCGATGTGCATTAAAACTGATCCATTACTTTCATTCTACTGGTCAGTACGAATCCGGCAATACCTAATATGTATAGTTTTTCCTGCGTTTTCATAGTGATAAAATAATTAGAAAGTTGCCCTTTTTTTTTTTTTTCCTTGTCAAATCTTGACCCCTATAACTTTTTGGTATTTATGTGTACAGAGCTGTATGGGGGCTCATTTTTGCGGGACGATCTGAAGTTTTTATTGATACCATTCTGGGGTGTGTATGACTTTTTGATCACTTTTTATTTAATTTTTTTTAGAAAACAAAAGCGACAAAAAACGGCAAATCGCCATTTGGACGCTTTTTTCCGCCACAAAATTCGCCGTATTGGAATTTTTTTTTTTATATTTTAAAAGTATGAGCGTTTTCGGTCACGGTGATACCCATGATGTCTATATTTATTGTTATTTAGGTATTTATTTTTTAATTATATGGAAAGGGGGGTGATTTGAACTTTTATATCTTTTTTATTTTTTATATATTTTTTAACTTTTTTTAATTTTTTTTTTACTATTTGAAAGCTCAAATATGGGCTTATATATTGTGGCTTTTTTTTTTTTCTTTATGAGCAATCAGGGATTTTCTAGACTCAGAAATCCAAGAATTGCTCATTTCTTATCCTGGCCTGTCATCTAGTGGCCAGAATAAGAATTGCACTTTGAAAACTGTAATCCTCACCAGCGAGGATTACAGTTTTCATATGGTGTACAGACACCCCGATTGGCCACACGGGGTGTCTGTACACCACCCGGAAGCGAATGCAGAGCAGAAACAGCAGAGACTTGCCGGCCATGACGCCCGCCGCACTTGCAAGCAGGCGCCATGTGCCCGCATCGCCCCAGCGCCGTACATGTACAGCGCTGGGCGTGACTGTGGTTGCACTTTTTTCCAGATCTCACACTGTCTCTAAACATCCCAATAAAAGCCTGTTCTGCTTCAATACATCAATCCCTATCCTTTCCCTACACTTCTATTCAGCAATTTGTACTTTTCAGGAGGCTTTCTAACACTTTGCCTAGCCCCTGCAAACGTCTCTCCCTGCACTAAGTTCAATGTACTGTCTGTAAGCACCCCATTGGAAGCCTGTTCTGCTTCAATACTTCAATTCATATTCTGTCCCTACACTTCTATTCGGCAATTTGCACTTTTCAGGAGGTTTTTATCAGTTGCCCTAGCGCCTGAAAACATCTGTCCCTGCACTGAGTTCACTGTAGAATGACAGAATCTAAAATGGCTGACACTATTTATAGGGCTGTGACATCACAGGGCTGGCTGGCTGCTGATTGGCTGCTTGCATGGTATTGGTGAATTTGGACATAGAATGTGTTTCCCAAGCTGCGAGTTTTTCGAAACGATAGATTTGATCAACTTTCATTTGCCAATGTGAGACAGAAGGGGGTCTGTCTGACTTCTAATGTTGTGCGATCAGTATTCTAACGGTTGCTATAAGTGGGTGTAACAGTGTTTTCATTTTATTGGGTATGTTTAAATTTGTGAATAAACTGAGAAGAAGCATCTTAGGAGCAAGAAGGACTTGTCTGCCACATATGTAAGATAATTCTTTTATCACCTTATTGCCACCAGATGTGTATATATACGATTCTCTTTCTTTCCCACATCTCCAACAGATGTCAACTCACTCAGGAAAGATTTTTGCCAAACGTACTGGAGTATAATGCTATCTAGTTAAGATTTGATAATAGTTCTCCTGCAGTTTAACACATCAAGAGATTTTCCCTGTCTGTGATAAGAGGGTTTTGGTCTCCGCTGTAGTAAATTGCTCCCCAATGTCTCGTTCCCATTTATCTATAAACCAGTGGTCCTGTCTATGTATGGTAGGGAGTAGAAGGGAATACATTGTGGAGATTTTCTTTTTTGGTTCTTTGCTTTGTAATACATACTTTTCAAACATTGTCTTTTCACTGTGTTTTGTTAATGGCATGACGTGGTTTTTAAATAGATAGATAGATAATTTATGTGAAAGGTAGAAAGATCCTTTAAAAGGGGGTGAGTTTGGAGGGTGTTAAGTGAGGATATGGTATCTGGATCCCAGATATCTAATAGGGATGTTTTTTTGGAGCGTATTGAGGAAGGAAGAGTGTCTCTAAAAGCTGATGGTGAATCTAGTAAGGTGTCACTAACCTGCATTAACTCTAAGGGCTGAGAAAGGAGTATGGGTTTTATGCCGTCTGCTCGCCACATGGTGAGAGTGTGTTTAGTCAGAGCATTTGAAATCAAGCTCAGGTTAGATGAGATACTGTATGTTGTGTGGACAGAAGCATAGACCTGATAGGGATAGCAGACATTGCAAGTTCAGCTTACACGTCCAATCTGTCACTAGGTGCTCTCAGCAAATCTAGGCACCTGGTACTGTGGACTGCCTTGTAGTAGGTCTTAAAATCTGGTATTCCCAATCCACCGTGTATTGGGGATTGGATTAGGTACTTACATGCTAATCTAGGTCTCTGCTTGCGCCACAGAAAGGGGGATAGTACTGATTTTAGTTTAGTAAAGAAGAGGTCTGGTATTTTATTGGTAGGACCTGTAAGTAATAGAGGACCTTGGGTAGGATCACTGTTTTGATTAGGGCTCGTCTTCCAAACCATGAGACATAAGGAATGTCCCAGGACTGTAATACAGACAATATTAGCGCGGGGAGATTTTGGAAATTAGCTTTATATAGGGAACTTATTTCGGGGTGATGTTTACTCCTAGGAATTTAACAGATGTTGTGGACCAAACAAAGGGAAAATTTCTTTATAGTTCCAAGCCAATATGTTTGGCCAGAGATATATTTAATATTTGAGATTTTGACAGGTTTATTTTAAAGTTCGAGAGTTTGCCAAAATGATCAAAAACAGACATTATTGCAGGGAGAGCCTCAGAAGGGTTTTATATAAATAATAATACATCATCTGCAAAAGCCGCTAACTGGTGTTCCGTATTTCCAGTTTGGATGCCCCTTATTCTAGAGTCTTCTCTAAATGCTTGGAGTAGTGTTTAAATCGTTAAAACAAATATGATCGGGGACAAAGGACAGCCATGTCTAGTGCCATTACTACTGTCGAATGTGGCGGAGAATATTCCATTCACCCATACCCGAGCCTTAGGTGCATTGTACATGGACAAAATGGCGGATATAAATTGTGACGGGATACCAAAGCGTGAAAGGACTTGACATAAACAGCCAGTCCACTCAGTCGAAAGTTGATGCTGAGAAGCACTTACGGTGAGGAAGTTAACCTAGCCTGTTGAATAGTAGTAGTCGTGTTGTGTTCATTTTGCCCTCTCTACTTGGTACCAAACCGACTTGTTCTGGTGCAACAAGGTGGGGGAGAAGGGGTTTCAATCTATTTGCGATCATCTTGGCAAAGAGTTTCAAATCATTATTTAGTAGCGATATAGGACGGTATCTGGCGCAGTGAGACAAGTCTTTGCCCTCTTTGGGTATGATAGTAATATGGGCCATCAACATTTGATTGGGCAGAGCTGCACCTGAGAGAGCCGCATTACAGACCTTTAATAAGAAAGGGAGGAGAAAAGAGCTTAACGTTTTATAGTATATAATAGGTAATCCATCTTGTCCTGGTGATTTGTTTATTGGGGATTCTTTAAGGGATAATTCTAATTCTGAAAGTTTGAAAGGAGCAGATAAAGAAGCAGCTTGTTCAGATGTTACTGTGGGAAGTTGGAGTGTGGAGAGCCATTTACCAATATTAGAGATGAGCGAGTAGTGTTCGATCGAGCCGGTATTCGATCGAATACTACGCTATTCGGCATACTCGATTTCGATCGAGTATAACGGCGATGGCGCACTTAGAATTCGTTTCCCCTCCCACCTTCCCTGGCACTCTTTTTCCACCAATCACCATGCAGGGGGGATATAGGCCCGCGGAGCACGCTGGCAGCGCGAAAACGGCGTCTACATGGATTGGCTGGAAAAACCACATGACCTCGAATATTAATAACTCAGGTCTTCCTGCTCATTCGCATATGCTGCGTGAACTTAGTCAGGGACAGAGGCTGGAGAAGGGAGAGATAGGTTTTAGCTGTTGGACAGGCAGGAGCGTGATTAAAAGCCCTTATCAGGGCTACTATAGTGCAGTACAGTGATAGCTTTACTACTATATACACTCTGCAGAGAACGGCTGCTGTATTCAGGGATAGCTGCTGGAGTAGGGACAGAGAGAGGCATTAGTGGTGTATTAGGTGCTCTGCTACATACCAAACTATATTTGGCACTACTGTTCTGCGTTCTTTTTGGCTGCAAAACCCTGTTATATACCTAGTGTGTATATGCACCATCTGATCTTCTGGCAGTATACGGCTGTGTACATTTTTTTTTTTTTAAATACAGTTTCTTTGGCTCTAGTGTTCTGGGTTCTGTGTGCCTGCAATACCCTTTTTGTATACCAGGTGTAAATACCCACCGTCTGACCTATTAGTACATGGCTGTGTACTCAGACATATTTAAAAAAAAGTCCTGTTATTTGGCACCTGTATTGTGCGTTCTGCGTGCCTGCAAAACTCTTTTATATACGTGCTGTTAATACCCACCGTCTGACCTGTTAGTAACACGGCTGTGTAATCAGACATATTTTAAAAAAAGGCCTTTTAATTTGGCACCTGTATTGTGCGTTCTGCGTGCCTGCAAAACTCTTTTATATACGTGCTGTTAATACCCACACGTCTGACCTGTTAGTACACGGCTGTGTAATCAGACATATTTAAAAAAAGTCCTTTTATTTGGCACCTGTACTGTGCGTTCTGCGTGCCTGCAAAACTCTTTTATATACGTGCTGTTAATACCCACCGTCTGACTGTTAGTACACGGCTGTGTAATCAGACATATTTAAAAAAAAGTCCTTTTATTTGGCACCTGTACTGTGCGTTCTGCGTGCCTGCAAAACTCTTTTATATACGTGGTGTTAATACACACCGTCTGACCTTGTAGTACACGGCTGTGTACTCAGACATATTTAAAAAAAAGTCCTGTTATTTGGCACCTGTATTGTGGCGTTCTGCGTGCCTGCAAAACTCTTTTATATACGTGCTGTTAATACCCACCGTCTGACCTGTTAGTACACGGCTGTGTAATCAGACATATTTAAAAAAAAGGCCTTTTATTTGGCACCTGTATTGTGCGTTCTGCGTGCCTGCAAAACTCTTTTATATACGTGCTGTTAATACCACCGTCTGACCTGTTAGTACACGGCTGTGTATCAGACATATTTAAAAAAAAGTCCTTTTATTTGGCACCTGTACTGTGCGTTCTGCGTGCCTGCAAAACTCTTTTATATACGTGCTGTTAATACCCACCGTCTGACCTGTTAGTACACGGCTGTGTAATCAGACATATTTAAAAAAAAGTCCTTTTATTTGGCACCTGTACTGTGCGTTCTGCGTGCCTGCAAAACTCTTTTATATACGTGCTGTTAATACCCACCGTCTGACCTGTTAGTACACGGCTGTGTAATCAGACATATTTAAAAAAAAGTCCTGTTATTTGGCACCTGTACTGTGCGTTCTGCGTGCCTGCAAAACTCTTTTATATACGTGCTGTTAATACCCACCGTCTGACCTGTTAATACACGGCTGTGTAATCAGACATATTTAAAAAAAGTCCTTTTATTTGGCACCTGTATTGTGCGTTCTGCGTGCCTGCAAAACTCTTTTATATACGTGGTGTTAATACACACCGTCTGACCTTGTAGTACACGGCTGTGTACCTAGAAATATTTAAAAAAAGTCCTTTTATTTGGCACCTGTACTGTGCGTTCTGCGTGCCTGCAAAACTCTTTTATATACGTGGTGTTAATACACACCGTCTGACCT
Source organism: Rhinella marina (assembly GCA_900303285.1). NCBI lineage: Eukaryota > Metazoa > Chordata > Amphibia > Anura > Bufonidae > Rhinella > Rhinella marina. The sequence continues at coordinate 92,955 of ONZH01024999.1, forward strand.
TGTAGTACACGGCTGTGTACTCAGACATATTTAAAAAAAAAGTCCTGTTATTTGGCACCTGTATTGTGCGTTCTGCGTGCCTGCAAAACTCTTTTATATACGTGGTGTTAATACCCACCGTCTGACCTGTTAGTACACGGCTGTTTAATCAGACATATTTTAAAAAAAAGTCCTTTTTATTTGGCACCTGTACTGTGGCGTTCTGCGTGCCTGCAAACTCTTTTATATACGTGCTGTTAATACCCACCGTCTGACCTGTTAGTACACGGCTGTGTAATCAGACATATTTAAAAAAATTCCTTTTATTTGGCACCTGTATTGTGCGTTCTGCGTGCCTGCGAAAACTCTTTTATATACGTGCTGTTAATACCCACCGTCTGACCTGTTAGTACACGGCTGTGTATCAGACATATTTAAAAAAAAAAGTCTTTTATTTGACACCTGTACTGTGCGTTCTGCG
>ONZH01025000.1:0-47958 GCA_900303285.1 Rhinella marina
ACGTGGAGGTGGCTGTGGAAGAGGAGGAGGATGCTGGCGGCGAGGGTAGCAGTCAGGCTGTGTGCGTCCCATTGGTTCAGCGCGGATGGGGCGGAGAGGAGGCGGAAGAGGAAGAGGAGGAAATGGCAAGTGATCCTTCTGGTGGGGGCAGTGAGGTCATGCCTATTCAGAGTCTGGCACACATGGCTGACTTCATGCTGGGCTGCTTTTCCCGGGACACACGTGTTGTCCGGATAGTGGAGAACAAACTGTACTGGGTCTTCGCACTCCTGGACCCCCGGTATAAAGATAACGTCTCCTCTTTTATTCCGGTAGAGGAGAGGACGAATCGATTGCTGGAATACCAGAGGGAACTCGTGCAGAACATGATGGAGATTTTCCCACCCACCATCGCTGGCGGCAGAGAGGAGAGGGTCTCCCAGAGTCCCACAACATCCATCAGGCCCACAGCCACCACCAGGGGAACACTCTCCAAGGTGTGGGACACGTTCATGGCACCCCCTCGTGCAACTTCCATCACTGCGGGGCCCGCTATCAGCAGGAGGGACAAGTATCGGCGGATGTTGCGGGAGTACCTGGCAGACCGTAACCCTGTCCTCCCCGATCCCTCGGCGTCCTACACTTACTGGGTCTCCAAGTTGGACACGTGGCTGGAACTGTCCCTGTACGCCTTGGAGGTGCTTGCCTGCCCTGCCGCCAGCGTGCTATCAGAAAGGGTGTTCAGCGCAGCCGGGGGCATTATAACCGATAAGCGCAGCCGCCTGTCAACCGACAGTGCCGACAGGCTGACGCTAATCAAAATGAACAGCAAGTGGATTGACCCGGACTTTGCTTCTCCAACCGTGGAAAGCAGCCAAAAGTGAAGTGCCATCTGTATGAAGTGCCATTTCCTCCTCCACCTCCTCCTCCTCCTCCCTTAACCGCCGTAGAATTGCTCCGTAAATAAGAAAAAATTTATTATATTTATGGCTCACCTCTTGGGCCTCCACATAAATGTTTTAAGAGGTCTCACCTCTTGGGCCTCATAATAATTTTTAACAGGTCTCACCTCTTGGGCCTTCATAAATTTTTAAGAGGCCTCTCACCTCTTTCACCTCTTGGGCCTCCACATAATTTTTAAGAGGTCTCACCTCTTGGGCCTCCACAAAAAATTTTTAAGAGGTCTCACCTCTTGGGCCTCCACAAAATGTTTTAAGAGGTCTCACCTCTTGGGCCTCCACATAATTTTTAACAGGTCTCACCTCTTTGGGCCTCCACTAATTTTTAACGGTCTCACCTCTTGGGCCTCCACAATAATTTTTAAGGTCTCACCTCTTGGGCCTGCACAAAATGTTTAAGAGGTCTCACCTCTTGGGCCTCCCACAAAATGTTTAAGAGGTCTCACCTCTTTGGGCCTCCACATAATTTTTAAGAGGTCTCACCTCTTGGGCCTCCACAAAATGTTTAAGAGGTCTCACCTCTTGGGCCTCCACAAAAATTTTTTAACAGGTCTCACCTCTTGGGCCTCCACAATAATTTTTAACAGGTCTCACCTCTTGGGCCTCCACAAAATTTTTAACAGGTCTCACCTCTTGGGCCTCCACAAAATTTTAACAGGTCTCACCTCTTGGGCCTCCTCACAAATTTTTAAAAGGTCTCACCTCTTGGGCCTCCACAAAATTTTTAACAAGGTCTCACCTCTTGGGCCTCCTCAAAAAAATTTTAAAAAGAGGGTCTCACCTCTTGGGCCTCACAAAAATTTTTAAGAGGTCTCACCTCTTGGGGCCTCCACATAATTTTTTTTAAGAGGTCTCACCTCTTGGGCCTCCACAAAATGTTTAAGCAGGTCTCACCTCTTGGGCCTCCACAAAATTTTAACAGGTCTCACCTCTTGGGCCTCCACAAAAATCTTTTACAGGTCTCACCTCTTGGGCCTCCACAAAATGTTTAACAGGTCTCACCTCTTGGGCCTCCACATAATTTTTAACAGGTCTCACCTCTTGGGCCTCCACAAAATGTTTTAACAGGTCTCACCTATTGGGCCTCCACATAATTTTTAACGGGTCTTCACTCTTGGGCTCCACAAAATGTTTAACAGGTCTCACCTATTGGGCCTCCACATAATTTTTAAGAGGTCTCACCTTTTGGGCCTCCACAAAAGGTTTAAGAGGTTAACAGTGGAAAGCAGCCAAAAGTGAAGTGCCATCTGTATGAAGTGCCATTTCCTCCTCCACCTCCTCTCCTCCTCCTCTCTTAACCGCCGTAGAATTGCTCCGTAAATAAGAAAAATGTATATATTTATGGCTCACCTCTTGGGCCTCCACAAAATTTTAACAGGTCTCAACCTCTTGGGCATCCACATAATTATACTCTAAAATATTAGGCCTTATAATTGGCAAATGTACTGTGCGTTCTCTTGCAAAATTATTTCACGGCTGTGAAGGCAAAATATTGTAACCAAAAAAAAATAAAATGCGGAGGGGGGCTAGCGGAATAGGACGTGGACGAGGACGGGGGCGCGGAAATGCCTGTTGGGGGCCATAGTTGCTGGTTGAATTATCTGAGGTAAATGATTCTCCCTTTAGACGACGCTTTCCCTTTGCATCGTTCTGCGATTAAACCATAAATAACTCTCTGCATATTTATACCCAAATGCACCCAGTACGAAAAAAGTCATAGAAAGTTTCCAAACAGAGACTGGAAAACATCAGTAAGTTGAAAAAAAACTGTTCGCTTAAAAAAAAAAAAAAGTTAAAAAATAAATTGGCAGTTGATTAGTATCGAGCTATTGTCACAGAGAGAACGCGATTACAACACCTTCATTTACATCAGTACATGTCTCAAGCATTGGGAGAATGAAAACAGGCCACGGCTGGAGTATGAAATGTACCACCGCTTTGTACTGTCCGATACTGACCGGTCCAGGGTGATGTCCAGCGAGGAAAGCAGTGGAGAGGTGGTGGTCTGCGCAGGGCACCGAAAAAGGCAGCAAGAGGCAGAGGGATGTCCACAGGCAGAGGCATGTCCACAGGCAGAGGGATGTCCACATGGCAGAGGGATGTCCACAGGCAGAGGGATGTCCACAGGCAGAGGGATGGCCACAGGCAGAGGGATGTCCAAGGCAGAGGGATGTCCACAGGCAGAGGGATGTCCACAGGCAGAGGGATGTCCAAGGCAGAGGGATGGCCACAGGCCAGAGGACAGTTCAGACAGAGAAGTGAGGCCACAGCCAGCAGGGCCGAGCGTAACCATCCCGCTCCTATGCGTCCTTAAAGAATCGCCTCATCGCAATAAGGGAGAACGCATTGCACACAGAGGAGACGGGGGCAGGAGGAGAACGCAACGGAGCTACACAGTCAGACACAACTTTGTCTGCTTCACGGTGGCAGTTGCAGGAGGAGGAGGATGAGAGGAGGAGGACGACGTGGAGGTGGCTGTGGAAGAGGAGGAGGATGCTGGCGGCGAGGGTAGCAGTCAGGCTGTGCGCGTCCCATTGGTTCAGCGGCGGATGGGGCGGAGAGGAGGCGGAAGAGGAAGAGGAGGAAATGGCAAGTGATCCTTCTGGTGGGGGCAGTGACGTCATACCTATTCAGAGTCTGGCACACATGGCTGACTTCATGCTGGGCTGCTTTTCCGGGACACACGTGTTGTCGGATAGTGGAGAACAAACTGTAACTGGGTCTTCCGCAATCCAAGTTGGACACGTGGCTGGAACTGTCCCTGTACGCCTTGGAGGTGCTTGCCTGCCCTGCCGCCAGCGTGCTATCAGAAAGGGTGTTCCGCGCTGCCGGGGGCATTATCACCGATAAGCGCAGCCGCCTGTCAACCGACAGTGCCGACAGGCTGACGCTAATCAAAATGAACAGCAAGTGGAATTGACCCGGACTTTGCTTCTCCAACAGTGGAAAAGCAGCCAAAGTGAAGTGCCATGTGTATGAAGTGCCATTTCCTCCTCCACCTCCTCCTCCTCCTCCTTAACCGCCGTAGAATTGGTCCGTAAATCAGAAAAAATTGGGCCTCTTGGGCCTCCACAAAATGTTTAAGAGGTCTCACCTCTTGGGCCTCCACAATAATTTTTAAGAGGTCTCCCCTCTTGGGCCTCCACATAATTTTTAATACGTCTCACCTCTTGGGCCTCCACAAAATGTTTAACAGGTCTCACCTCTTTGGGCCTCCACAAAATCTTTAAACAGGTCTCCCCCTCTTGGGCCTCCACATAATTTTTAATACGTCTCAGCCTCTTGGGCCTCCACAAAATCTTTAACAGGTCTCCCCTCTTGGGCCTCCACATAATTTTAATACTTCTCACCTCTTGGGCCTCCACAAAATCTTAACAGGTCTCCCCCTCTTGGGCCTCCACATAATTTTTAAAACGTCTCAACCTCTTGGGCCTCCACAAAATCTTTAACAGGTCTCACCTCTTGGGCCTCCACAATAATTTTTAAGAGGTCTCATCTCTTGGGCCTCCACAAAATGTTTAAGAGGTCTCACCTCTTGGGCCTCCACAAAATGTTTAAGAGGTCTCACCTCTTGGGCCTCCACATAATTTTTAAGAGGTCTCACCTCTTGGGCCTCCCACATAATTTTTTTTTAAGAGGTCTCACCTCTTGGGCCTCCACAAAATGTTTAAGAGGTCTCACCTCTTGGGCCTCCACATAATTTTTAAGAGGTCTCACCTCTTGGGCCTCCACATAATTTTTTAACGGTCTCACCCTCTTGGGCCTCCACATAATTTTTTAATACGTCTCACCTCTTGGGCCTCCACAAAATGTTTAAGAGGTCTCACCTCTTGGGCCTCCACATAATTTTTAAGAGGTCTCACCTCTTGGGCCTCCACATAATTTTTTAATCGGTTTCTCCCCTCTTGGGCCTCCACATAATTTTTAAGAGGTCTCACCTCTGGGCCTCCACATAATTTTAAGAGGTCTCACCTCTTGGGCCTCCACATAATTTTTAATACGTCTCACCTCTTGGGCCTCCACAAAATCTTTAACAAGGTCTCACCTCTTGGGCCTCCACATAATTTTTAAAACGTCTCAACCTCTTGGGCCTCCACAAAATCTTTAACAGGTCTCACCTCTTGGGCCTCCACATAATTTTTAAGAGGTCTCATCTCTTGGGCCTCCACAAAAATGTTTAAGAGGTCTCACCTCTTGGGCCTCCACAAAATGTTTAAGAGGTCTCACCTCTTGGGCCTCCACATAATTTTTAAGAGGTCTCACTCTGGGCCTCCACATAATTTTTAAGAGGTCTCATCTCTTGGGCCTCCACAAAATGTTTAAGAGGTCTCAACCTCTTTGGGCCTCCACATAATTTTTTAAGAGGTGTCACCTCTTGGGCCTCCACATATTTTTATCGGTTCTCCCCTCTGGGCCTCCACATAATTTTAATACGTCTCACCTCTTGGGCCTCCACAAAATGTTTAAGAGGTCTCACTCTTGGGCCTCCACATAATTTTTAAGAGGTGTCACTCTTGGGCTCACATAATTTTTCGGTTCTCCCCTCTTGGCTCCACATAATTTTTAAGAGGTCTCACCTCTTGGCCTCCACATAAATTTTTAAGGGTCTCACCTCTTGGGCCTCCACATAATTTTTTAAGAGGTCTCACCTCTTGGGCCTCCACAAAATCTTTAACAGGTCTCCCCTCTTGGGCCTCCACATAATTTTTAATCTCACGTCTCACCTCTTGGGCCTCCACAAAATGTTTAAGAGGTCTCACCTCTTGGGCCTCCACAAAATAATTTTTAAGAGGTCTCACCTCTTGGGCCTCCACATAATTTTTATCGGTTCTCACCTCTTGGGCCTCCACATAAATTTTTTAAGAGGTCTCACCTCTTGGGCCTCCACATAATTTTTATCGGTCTCCCTCTTGGGCCTCCACATAATTTTTTAATACGTCTCACCTCTTGGGCCTCCACAAAATCTTTAACAGGTCTCCTCTTGGGCCTCCACAATAATTTTAATAGGTCTCACCTCTTGGGCCTCCACAAAATCTTTAACAGGTCTCCCCTCTTGGGCCTCCACATAATTTTTTAATACGTCTCACCTCTTGGGCCTCCACAAAATCTTTAACAGGTCTCCCCTCTTGGGCCTCCACATAATTTTTAATACGTCTCACCTCTTGGGCCTCCACAAAATCTTTAACAGGTCTCACCTCTTGGGCCTCCACATAATTTTTAAGAGGTCTCACCTCTTGGGCCTCCACATAATTTTTAAGAAGGTCTCATCTCTTGGGCCTCCACAAAATGTTTAAGAGGTCTCACCTCTTGGGCCTCCACATAATTTTTAAGAGGTCTCCCCTCTTGGGCCTCCACATAATTTTTAATACGTCTCACCTTCTTGGGCCTCCACAAAATGTTTAACAGGTCTCACCTCTTGGGCCTCCACAAAATCTTTAACAGGTCTCCCCTCTTGGGCCTCCACATAATTTTTAATACGTCTCACCTCTTGGGCCTCCACAAAATCTTTAACAGGTCTCCCCTCTTGGGCCTCCACATAATTTTTAATACGTCTCACCTCTTGGGCCTCCACAAAATCTTTAACAGGTCTCCCCTCTTGGGCCTCCACATAATTTTTAATACGTCTCACCTCTTGGGCCTCCACAAAATCTTTAACAGGTCTCCCCTCTTGGGCCTCCACATAATTTTTAATACGTCTCACCTCTTGGGCCTCCACAAAATCTTTAACAGGTCTCACCTCTTGGGCCTCCACATAATTTTTAAAGAGGTCTCACCTCTTGGGCCTCCACATAATTTTTAAGAGGTCTCATCTCTTGGGCCTCCACAAAATGTTTAAGAGGTCTCACCTCTTGGGCCTCCACATAATTTTTAAGAGGTGTCCACTCTTGGGCCTCCACATAATTTTATCGGTTCTCCCCTCTTGGGCCTCCCACATAATTTTTTAAGAGGTGTCACCTCTTGGGCCTCCACATAATTTTTATCGGGTCTCCCCTCTTGGGCCTCCACATAATTTTTAATACGTCTCACCTCTTGGGCCTCCACAAAATCTTTAACAGGTCTCCCCTCTTGGGCCTCCACATAATTTTTAATACGTCTCACCTCTTGGGCCTCCACAAAATCTTTAACAGGTCTCCCCTCTTGGGCCTCCACATAATTTTTAATACGTCTCACCTCTTGGGCCTCCACAAAATCTTTAACAGGTCTCCCCTCTTGGGCCTCCACATAATTTTTAATGGGTCTCCCCTCTTGGGCCTCCACATAATTTTTAATACGTCTCACCTCTTGGGCCTCCACAAAATGTTTAACAGGTCTCACCTCTTGGGCCTCCACATAATTTTTAAGAGGTCTCACCTCTTGGGCCTCCACATAATTTTTAAGAGGTGTCACCTCTTGGGCCGCCACAAAATTTTCCATGAGCCTATGACCAGCCCACGGCCTCTTCCTGCCTTTTGCGGTCCTACGCATCCCTCAACATCCCCACTGCTTTACCTGCTAGACATGACACTGGGCCAGGTCGGGTCACTGACATCTCAAGCGCCAACAATTTGGGCATTTTAAGGCTTCTGCATGTGTTTTTGAGTTGTTTTTACATTTTAAAGAAGACATGTCTGACCACATCTCACACACACACACAATGACAATTAGGGGTGGGGTCTATTTGCTTTCCCCCTTGCCTATGCCATCTGTGGTTGTCATAGGCAACGTGATTTTAAGGGGTGCAGAATTTTATCTTCTTTTTTGTCTAGTTTGGCTTGGGGTCCATGGCAATGTTGAGGAAAGAAGGTTTCCTTGTATGGTCTCACTTTACAGAGAGGTTAGATTGTGTTTGGAGTGTATTGTTGAGAGGCTGTGATAGTGGCGTAATAGTGCGACTTGGGCGCGTTATATGCACCCAGACATGCTTCCCCTGCTGTCCCAGTTGCATTCCAGCAGTGTTGGCATCCTTTTCTGAGGTTCCAGGGTGGACTTGGTGACCTCCAAGTGGTCGAATTGAGATTTCCAAGTGGCGAGCATTTTTTTCCCATAGACTTCAATGGGATTCGATATCTGGTCGAATAGTCGAATTTCGCAGTCTATTCGAATCGAATTTCGAACTTTCGAATATTTCACTACTCGCTCATCTCTAATAACTATGTATAAATATATCAGAGGTCAGTACAGAGATCTCTCCTATCATCTATTTATCCCGAGGACTGTGACTGTGACGAGGGGACATCCTCTGCGTCTGGAGGAAAGAAGGATAGAAGAGGATTCTTTACGGTAAGAGCAGTGAGACTATGGAACTCTCTGCCTGAGGAGGTGGTGATGGTAAGTTCACTATAAGAGATCAGGAGGGGCCTGGATGTATTTCTGGAGGGTAATAATATTACAGGTTATAGTTACTAGAGAGGGGTCGTTGATCCAGGGAGTTATTCTGATGCCTGATTGGAGTCGGGAAAGGAATTTTTTCCCCTAAAGTGAGGAAAATTGGCTTCTACCTAACGGGGTTTTTTTCTCTTCCTCTGGATCAACTTGCAGGATAACAGGTCGAACTGGATGGACAGATGTCTTTTTTCAGCCTTATAAACTATGTTACTAGAGCAACTTCTTCACATTACGATGCTAGCTCAAACGTTCATGCCAGGCTTATAGCTGTGTGAATGAGGCCTAAGGCACATGCACTGGGTGGAGCCATGTGGATGGACCCGGAGTCTTTGTGGATTCCTCATGTCCATAGACTCTTGGATGAAGCCTCATACTTGTATAATTCACTGATTCGCTCTCTGTAGAATACATCAGGCAAAATGTTTCGCCAAGTTTTTGCTCATAAATCAACTTGTCAGACAAATTGGAGACTTTTGCCTGGACTGACAGTCACTTTCCTTACAGTTGACGTCTCCAGAATCCTCACTGTAAGCGGAGGAGAGCACGAGCTTCCCTTCCAGATTTCTTGCTGGTTTAAAGGTCATTACAAGATGGGTAAAGAAGTAGAAGTCTTACATTTTCAAGACAAGGAATCATCTTCTGTATAACCCTTCCTGCCACGGACAGAACTGGCTGATGACATCACCGCCTCATTAACATTGTTACAGTTTACAGACAATGATTGGTTACAATGTATCGGACATCGGCCATTCATACTGATTAGCCAGAAGTTTGGTAAAGACAGAGACAATCAGTTTCTCATGCTTCTGAATGATTAGCTTATCTGATTAAGATAACAGACCCCCAACTCCCAATCCAAGAGACCGACAGGGCCTGAGCTGCTACAGACTGAGCGCCCACAGCCTGGTCATCGAATCCGGGCATCACCGACAGAGGTACATGCCCAGGGAGGGCAGACTGTGCCAATGAGGCCGTGGAGGATGAGGCCCCACTTCAGGAGACTGTCTGATCTCTGCCCAGATGTCACCTCCATGGAGGAGGAAGAGAGTCTCTCCATACTGCTGGGGGAAGAGGAGAGATACCTCTGAGATACCATGGACTCCTACATCCCCACCCTGGACGTGTCCCCATCCCCCAAACCTACCCCATAGCCCCACCGTGGACGTGTTCCCTTCCAGTAACCCTACACAATTACTTCCCACTTGCTTTGGCAACGCTAAAATGTATTTAGACCTCTCAATAAAGCTGATTTGATTTGATTTGATAGATAGATGGATAGATAAATAGATAATGGATAGATAGATGGATAGATAAATAGATAGATAGATATGAGATAGATAGATGGATAGATAGATAGATAGATAGATAGATAGATAGATAGATAGATAGATAGATATTAGATAGATAGATCGATGGATAGATAAATAGATAGATAGATATAAAGATAATAGATGGATAGATAGATAGATAGATAGATAGATAGATAGATAGATAGATATGAGATAGATAGATAGATAGATAGATAGATAGATAGATAGATAAATAGATAGATAGATATGAGATAGATAGATATGAGATAGATAGATGGATAGATAGATAGATATTAGATAGATAGATCGATGGATAGATAAATAGATAGATAGATATAAAGATATTAGACGGATAGATAGATAGATAGATAGATCTCTGCTGAACCTCTGCTGAACCTCTGCTGAACCTCTGCTGAACCTCTGCTGGACCTCTGCTGGACCTCTGCTGGACCTCTGCTGAACCTCTGCTGGACCTATGCTGAACCTCTGCTGAACCTATGCTGGACCTCTGCTGAACCTCTGCTGGACCTCTGCCGGACCTCTGCTGAACTTCTGCTGCACCTCTACTGAACTTCTGCTGCACCTCTACTGAACCTCTGCTGGACCTCTGCCGAACCTCTGCCGGACCTCTGCTGGACCTCTGCCGAACCTCTGCTGGACCTCTGCTGGACCTCTGCTGAACCTCTGCTGGACCTCTGCTGAACCTCTTTAATACTGGTGTGAAATGAGCCTTAGGGCTCATGCACACGAACGTGTGCTGGCCGTGCTCGTGCTGCGGGCCGCATACGGTGGGTCCGCAATAAACGGGCACCGGCCGTATGCAGCCCGCATCACGGATCGCGGACCCATTCACTTCAATGGGTCCGCGATCCGGGAGATGCGGAGTGGAGGCATGGATCGGAACATCACGGAAGCACTACGGTGTGCTTCCGTGGTGTTTCTGGCCGTGCCTCCGCACTGCAAAAACACCACGCAAGCACTACTTTTTTGCGGTGCGGACCCTCGTATGCGGATCGCGGACCCCATTCAAGTGAATGGGTCTGCGATCCGCATGCGGTGGCCTCAACGTCAGTGCCCGTGCATTGCGGACTGCAGTTTGCGGCCAGCAGCACGGGCACGGCCGGCACACGTTCGTGTGCATGAGCCCTTAGGCTGTGACTGAGCTCTATTATCATGTCAAGGAAGGATCCTCATGTGCTCAGATGGCTGCAGTGTCAATATGAACATGGATATCAGCATAGCCACCCCTACAGGACCCACAACACCCAGCTTTCCGGGGTTCCTGACTGATAAACCTGCCTAGGGTACATAATACACCAAGGTAAATATTGGAATTTGAGGAAGCCTGAGGGAAATCCTTGTAGCTACTGCCTTGTCTGGGGCATAGCTATCCAAGGTGCAGAGGTCGCACCGAGTCCTGGTACCTGACGGGTCCCAAGGGCCCCTGTGCCACATAAGAAAACCAGTATGATGTTCAGTGTGTGCTTGTGGGGGGTCTAATTACAGAATTTACATTGGAGCCCGGACGCTTTCCATACTGGATATCACTCAGCTAATCTGAACACAACGCGGGGGGCTCCAGTTTGGAGGGTCCTTGCTCCACAGGGCTGCACCACCAATGAGGCCAGGTGAGGCGATTGCCTCAGGCAGCACCAGGTAGAGGCAAGAGAGGGGCAGCTGAAGGAAAGGAGTTCGGTTAAAAAATTGTCATGGGGAGGGGGGGGGCTATCAGTTTTTGCCTCAGGCAGCAGAATGGCTAGGAGCACCCCTGTTGCTCCATCCATGGTGGGCTCATCTATCGGCCTCCGTCGACTCACGTTCCTCGCTTTCCCCGCGCTGCTGACAGCAGGCAATGAGGACGTAGCGCAGGAAGAACCCGAATGTGAAGAATTTCTCCAGCTTCTGATTCCCTCTAATCTACGTCTACTGCGCTCTCCTCCTGCATAACCTGCGGGAGTCGCACGCCACCGCCGCCACCGCCGTCAGTCCGTTCTCGTGTCATCTGTCTAATTATTATTTAAATGATATATTCTACAATCACTGTAATCTCATTATCTAATCACTTTAATTAGTCTCTAATTAAAGAGACTGACACTGACGACGCTGCAGCACTGGGCAACTGCGTGGGAGTGCGGCGGAGGCACTGCAACCGCCGAGGGGGCAGCCGCGTGTGGCACCTAGTGACAGCTGGGGACAGCCATAGAAACATGTCACCGGGGCGGAGGAGGGCAGATGTGGTGTGGATGACATGGATAATAACCTATGTAATCATAGATATAGTAATGTGTCCTCCGTCAGCCACATTATAACAACCCCCCCTCCCCCGCCTAAAACTAGGAAAACACCATCAGTTATATATAGAATACAATGTAATCGTATCATGTAGTATAATATAGTAATAATACTATAGTACAGTAATAAAAAATATTTTATACAAAATACACAAGGAGATTAAACCAGACACAAAACCACCAGAGGGACGACTGCAAGCTCCAGGACCCCTCTCCCTTCTGCGCTTCTGTCTCCTCCTTCTAGAGATCAATGGGGGTCTCAGCATTCAGACCCATCAAAAATTTTATTAGGCCTCTATAACATATAAAAAGTTTTTTTAAACTCCATAACCCTTTAAATATCAGATGGGCGGAGGTCTGACACCTGGGACCTGCACTGATCAGCTGACTGACGGGATCCCTGCACTGCTGTCTCTTTATAGCACACCGAGCACAGCGCCGCACATTGTATAGTGGCCGTGCTTGGTATTTCAGCTCAGTCCCATTATCTTGAAAGGTACTGAGCTGCAGAAATGCCATGTGACCGAAGGGCGTGACATCACAGGACAAGGAAGAAGACCCTTCAAGCAGCTGATCGGCGCTGGTGACGATTTTGGCACAATTTTTGACCATTTTATAAATTTTGTGAAAATACTGCATGAATGGGGAGGTGGTGCTGCAGAAAGTGAATGTAACCCAATACCCCATGGGTAATGCTCACCAGCTGACCCTGCCCATACCCCATGGGTAATGCTCACCAGCTGACCCTGCCCATACCCCATGGGTAGCGCTCACCAGCTGACCCTGCCCATACCCCATGGGTAGCGCTCACCAGCTGACCCTGCCCATACCCATGGGTAACGCTCACCAGCTGACCCTGCCCATACCCCATGGGTAACGCTCACCAGCTGACCCTGCCCATACCCCATGGGTAACGCTCACCAGCTGACCCTGCCCATACCCCATGGGTAACGCTCACCTGCCGACCCTGCCCATACCCAATGGGTAACGCTCACCTGCCGACCCTGCCCATACCCAATGGGTAACGCTCACCTGCCGACCCTGCCCATACCCCATGGGTAAACTATTTAAATCAGACATCATATAGTACATGACAATCTCTTTCTAACAAATCTAGTGCCAGCCCTGCACCTCACATGGATCCAGAGATCTCCCCATTCATTGCTCTAATTGTTCTGCTAGATTCTTTTCAGCCTGGCAGTCCAGGGGGCGTGTCCTTTCTCAGAGGGCGTGTCCTGTCTGCTGCAGCTCTCTCCCTGTAACTGCCACATTCCTAACAGAACATGGGGCTGGTGGCAGGTAAAGATGTAATCTGAGTGCGTGCAACCACCTCAATGAGACAGACAAAAAATAAGGAAAGGAACAAACAGCAGGTGGCGCTCTACAGATACATTTTATTGAATAGCTAAAAATTTACATGCAATTACAGAAATATTTAGATCCAGGTTCTGGTCTGAAAAATGTAGAAAATATGTTACGAACTTACAACACAACCCCTTTATATGAAAATGCTCCTTAAAATGTTTTAAAATGTAGACTGGGGATGTTTTTGAAAGATAAGAGTAGTAGTTCCTCTAGGTTCTTGACTGCCTTGAAAGATAAGACTGGTGTGAATACGCAGCTGGAATCCTTATGTCCCGCCTCCTCTGACATCACTAGTCATCTATGATGTCAGCACTGGGACCATCATTAGCCCCAGAGGGTGAAAGCAATGTCTACAACTAGCAGAACTTTTTCTGCAGCTCTGGCTGTGACTTGAGTATAAAACATGATATAAAAGGTGCATTCATTATCCTGAGCAGCTCCTTATTGGAACCTCTTTCCAGCCCTCTGGTTGGCTAATTTTGGTGGTCTATTAACCTCATAACAGATTCTACGGAGGGTTTAGCAAGAAAAGGGCAACCCTTTTAAAGGCTATGGACAATTTTTGCATTTTACTCTTTTTGGGCTAAAAATCATTGTTTTCAGTTGGTCTTTATTAAAGCGATTTCTGAGACACAAGGGTTAAAAATCAGTTTGTTTGCGGCCATATACCCCAATTGTCTGAGATGAGACAACCTCTTTAAATATGCGTTTATGAGGTCAGGAGATCAGAATTGAGGTACACATGAGCCATCAGATGACAGGATTCAAAGTAAACAGAAACTGACAACCCGCAGACAAATTTTTAACCCTCATATTTCAGAAATAGCTAAACATTTTTAATAAAGACCAACTAAAAAAAAAAGTATTTTTAGCCCCAAGTTAGAATAGACATTCCTCAGAAGGTGTCCATAGCCTTTAAGAAAAATAAACATCAGACAAGTTCCTTCTGAGGCCTGAGCCTGAGCAGTGAGTGGAGCGTTCTGACCGGGGCGCGCAGACATACGTCTCCATTTCCCTGACAGCCGTTATTGACCATTAACGGCCATACCAGGGAATTGGCGTTAATATGCGCTAATGGCGATCACACCTAAGTGATATCCCGGGAGCGAGAGAGGCTCAGATAGAGCAAACTGAGATGTATGGACGTGGCTGCACGGAGAGAGGCGCAGCGCGGCCACCGGATGAGGATCGATAGGGCTGCGTAGTCCGTTCCCATCCTGACACGACATGACACGAACCTGGATTCGCTCCACAGTCACATTCCTGCGATCCAGATATTTTCTGGATTATCGGACTTCCTTGACCGAGACCATGCTGCATTACCCAAAAGCGCTACATTTTATTCCCATTAACCTGTTTCAATTTGCCTTTGGACCCTGAACCTATGGAGGAGTTTGGATTCATGTCGTCTAGCTTCTAAAAGTGTCAGTCTGCACTGCAGTCTTGGAATTCTATTCATAAAGCAGAAAGCTCAGGATGAACACAGCTACAGGCTTTTGGTTAGATACAATAGATATGGCTCTCTGTATAAACATATAAATAAAACCACACAGCTCTTCAGTAATGGTTTGTACATCTTCTTTTCCATGCATATGTAGTAGAGCTCAGTTTCCTTTGTTTGCCATGTCTCTGGATGACGATAATGGAGCAGTTTTGGCTTCCGTTTTATTGAAATTGACAACTGTTCATGCAATATGACAAACTCACCTCTGCTACATATGTATTTCTACAGTTATGCTTCAGAAATCGGAAGCTGAAGATGTATATGTTGCCTCTGCAGCTCTTGCTGAGTGTTGGGTTCTGTGCTTTCACCCTAGTTCCTCATGGGTGGAGCCAAAACCCCTCCTCTCTACAGTAGCCCACCCACAAGGAAGCCGTCATATAATCTTTTTTTCCCACTTAAATGCTCTTCTATCCTGGAATGTCCATTTGGGGACTGTGAACCCGCACCAGAAATTTGGGCCCAGTTTGTAGTTTTTGTGGGCTACTTTTTGCCTCTCCCTTATGCTTTACCCTCCAGGTACGAGAATGCAACATTTATATATACTTACTGTAAGAAGCGCAGTGTTTGTGGGTTAAGGCTAAACCTTTAATTTCCTTCAGTTTTTAGCTAAATGAAGAACTATGAAGAAGAAAACAAATCTGGTATTTGCATTTCCCGGCCATTATATATTCATGCTGGGGTTTATTTTAATTTTTCATGGGATCCATTTCACTTCATAAGTAATCGGTAATGAAATATTCACATCAGAGCCTTCACAACAAAGAAAATGTATTTCACTCTCTTTTTTTATTGAGACAAAAGCAACTTCTTTTTTGTTTCTAAAAGACTAAAAAATAAACTCTGTCTCTAAGATGATCTTTGTGATACTCAGAGATGTAGCAGAGATGAGTTTCTTCTTTGATCAATGGGCATAACTAACGCTCATGGGCCCCATGCAACAGTACAGCTTGGGCCCCCCTTTCCCACTCATCTTCAGGGTCGTTGGCTATCTCCTGCCTCAAACTTTGAGCTGCATCGCTGGCAAAGTTCCCTCTAAGATGTTTGTATTCCTCTCGCTCTAGGTCAGAGAAGAGTTATTGTCCATGTGTCTGATGCTCTATGGCAAGGGTTTTAGTGTCAGCATCCTTGGTGATCTAGGGCAGTGAAAGAGCTAATGTCAATTTTTATGGTGGTCTAGAAAAGTGAAGAGGTTTATATCAGTATACCTCGTGGTTTAGGACAGTGATGGCATCTTGGGGAATAAAGGGTTTATGGTAACTATACTTGGCAGTCTAAGAAGTAAAGGGGTTAATGTTAGTATACTCGTGGTCCAGGGAAGTGAAGGAATTAATGGAAGAATCACTGGTGGCCTAGGGCAGTAAAGAGCTTAATGTTAAAATCCCTGGTTATTTAGGGTGGTGAAGGGATTAATGCCAGAATCACTGGTGGTCTAGGGAAGCGAAGGGATTAATGTCAGAATCCCTGGTGGTCTAGGGCATTGAAGAGATTAATGCCCAAAACCCTGGTGGTCAAGGGCAGTGAAGGAATTAATGCCAGAATCCTTGGTGGTCTAGAACGGTGAAGCAATTAATGCCAGAATCCCTGGTGGTCTAGGGCAGTGAAGGGATTAATGCCAGAATCCTTGGTGGTCTAGGGCGGTGAATCAATTAATGCCAGAATCCCTGGTGGTCTAGGGCAGTGAAGAGATTAATGCCCAAATCCTGGTGGTCTAGGACAGTGAAGGGATTAATGACAAAATCCTGGTGGTCTAGGACAGTGAAGGGATTAATGACAAAATCCCTGGTGGTCTAGGGCTGTGACGTTAATGTTAAAATCCCTGGTTATTTAGGGCAGTGAAATGATTAATGACAGGATCCCTGGTGGTCTAAGGCAGTGAAGGGATTAATGCCCAAAAGCCTGGTGGTCTAGGGCAATGAAGGCATTAATGCCAGAAACCTTGGTGGTCTAGGGCAGTGAAGCAATTCATGCCAGAATCCCTGGTGGTCTAGGGCATTGAAGAGATTAATGCCCAAACCCTGGTAGTCTAGGACAGTGAAAGGATTAATGACAAAATCCCTGGTGGTCTAGGGTAGTGAAGAAGTTAATGTTAAAATCCCTGGTTATTTAGGGCAGTGAAATGATTAATGACAGGATCCCTGGTGGTCTAGGGCAGTGAAGGGATTAATGGCCAAAAGCCTGGTGGTCTAGGGCAGTGAAGAGATTAATGCCAGAATCTTTGGTGGTCTAGGGCGGTGAAGCAATTAATGCCAGAATCCCTGGTGGTCTAGGGCGGTGAAGAGATTAATGTCAAAATCCTTGGTGGTCTAGCGCAGTGAAGGGATTAATGCCAGAATCCCTGGTGGTCTAGGGCATTGAAGAGATTAATGCCCAAAACCCTGGTGGTCTAGGGCAGTGAAGGGATTAATGCCAGAATCCTTGGTGGTCTAGGGCAGTGAAGCAATTAATGCCAGAATCCCCTGGTGCTCTAGGGTGGTAAAAAGATTAATGACAAAATCCCTGGTGGTCTAGGGCAGTGAAGGGATTAATGACAAAATCCCTGGTGGTCTAGGGCAGTGAAGAAGTTAATGTTAAAATCCCTGGTTATTTAAGGCAGTGAAATGATTAATGACATGATCCCTGGTGGTCTATGGCAGTGAAGGCTAGAATGTCAAGAATCTCTAGGGGTCTAGGAAAGTATGTTCAAGAGGGAGGTTAATTCCAATATCATTGGTGGTCTAGGACAGTGAAGTCTTCAATGTAAGAATTCCCGATGGAGGGCGGTGTAAGAGTTAATGGTGCATACCTGGGGTCCAGATGACAGTAGGGAGGGGATTGCATCTGTAAATGTATGATTCCACAGTTCACTTTTTTGATGGACAGAGCACTCCAGAATCGATCTGCCCAATCATTATGGGGAGAAGCAGAGTGTGGTGGGGGTGATCTCTAGGTCCCCCCTGATTTAGGAGTCCGTAATCTAACAATCTAAGTAACTGGTTTAATCTATATTATAAGATACTGTAAAAAGAATCCACGCTCAACTATACTATATGAACAGACTCAGCTCTGCTGCATCTGTGTGCATGTTATTAGAGGATAGATTCAGAGTGGTGGAAGACACTAGACTGAAGTGACAAGCTTAGTCAGCACAGAGATTGTCATACGAGGGGGAGGAGAACTGGGCGAGGTGCCAGGTTTATAGAAGAGACAGGCGATCATAAATTTTATATACTCCACCTTAAAACGTCAGTGAATCCCATAGGACAGGGCTAAAGCAACGCGAGTAACGTACAGCATGCAAACTATGGTCAATGCACTCACTGTCTCTTAGTTGTATCTGTTCCTGGGAAAGCTGGGTGTCTATCCATTATTAATACCCAGCATGGCCAACCGGTCCATTTATCCAGCAGTACAAGGTTTGGAGGTGAATCATTGCATAACTGGCAGATTTGTAATCCAGGAGCCTCGGAAAGCTGGGTGAGCGCTTATTTCCAATCAGAGATGTTTGTAGGATCCTCTTGATGCATTCACTTGAGATTTATGTAAATTGTACATCTGCTTGCTGTCAGTGAAAGTAGACATTTTGTTTTGATCAAGTGACAGCTGAGATTTTGCTACAATGCATCTAATCTACAGAGTCCTCTGTGAGCTAAATACATCAACTTTTTAAATTCTCATATTTTGTTACAATGTATCAGTCGCAGATAAATGTATCAATCTTGAGTTCCAAGTGTTTACTTTACTGAGGATTGTACAAACTGGACGCAACTGTAATATTCTTAAACCACAGTCACTGACATCAAGCAGAGATCTAGAAAATTGTAAATATTAGAAGGCAAGAGAAAATCCAGAATATCTAATTTAAAGATATTAATATTTTACTATAATGGACATAAATGCATCACTTGTGTTCCTGGTGGATCATCCACAATGTCCCATTTAAAGCCACTCCCCAATTTTAAAGGAACACTCCAGGGGAAAACAATATCCTCTGTTAGGTCTACTGGGGGCTAGGGCATAACAGAGACTCTTGAAAATGTCTTCTAAAAGTGTCTAATTAATACTTTGAAGAGCAGTCCTTCTTCACATGTACTGTGCTCGGAGACAACCGTGAAGACCACAGGAGGGATTAAGTCATACAACATATTCCACAGCCTCTCATCTTCTTGCAGCAGCCACAACAGAAGATACAAATGCCCAACATAGATCGTCTTTCCCGGGGTAAAAACAAAGCACGAGGAGACACCAAAACCTGGGGATAGAGAGGAGTACAAATTAGACGTTGCAAGAAAATGCAAATGTTATATTAATGGCGCCTATGTAGAAGAATAAAACTAATATAACACTACTATAAATATTGATAAACTGTAGTGATGAGCGAGCCGGAGCGGCAAGATTCGGGATTCGCACGAATCTTGCCCGCTTCGGCTTGGCTCGGCATCCCGAGGCAGCGCGGATTTGTGAAGATTCGTGAGTCACTGCCAATTTGAAATGCCCGTTTTTTTCAGCCAATCAGCATCAAAGGGAAGCCTGTGGGAACGCCTGCTGTGATGTAACAGGCCCTATACCTCCCCAGCAGTGATTGGCTGGCAGTGACATGTGACCTAAATTTACATAAGGTAGGGACCTGCAGCATCAGCCTCAGGCCTCATTCACACGTCCGCAAAAATCGTCCGCATCCGACGCGGACAGGGTGCGGACCCATTCACAGTCAATGGGGCCGCAAAAGATGCAGACGGCACACTGTGTGCCGTCCGCATCCGCACTTCCGTTCCGTGGGTCCGGAAAAAAATAGAACATGTCCTATTCTTGTCCGGATCCACGGACAGGAAAAGGCATTTCTATCATGTGCGTTCCGCAAATTGCGGACTGCACATGGGCCGCTGTCCGTGTTTTGCGGATCCGCAAAACACGGACAACACCAAACGGACGTCTGAATGAACCCTTAGGGAGCCTCAGAGGCATCCCTACATGCTGCCCCTGGTGTTTCCTATGCATTTCCAAGGTGTTTCCATCATTTTCTGAGGTTTTCACATGTTGGGGCAAACTTGACTGTGCAGAACCTTTGGCCCCTGCAAAAAGATTCGGGTCTCCCATAGACTTTAATGGGATTCGTGATTCGGCCCGAATCCACGAATCCCGTGATGGGATTCAGGCCGAATATCGAATCCCCGAATCATTTAGGATTCGCTCATCTCTAATAAACTGCTAAAAAGACTGTTTTCAAGTTTAGATGCTGGACATTTTCTACATGTATTTACTATAATACTGCATCCAATGTAAAATATTAAAACCACTATAATATTGCCTCCTATTTACAAATATATTACTTTTATAATAAAGTTCCTAAGATTGTAACTACTAAAAACTGCCTCCAATGTACAAGAATATAACTACTATAATACTGCCTCCTATGTACAAGAATATAACTACTATAATACTGCCTCCTATGTACAAGAATATAACTACTATAATACTGCTCCTATGTACAAGAATATAACTACTATAATGCTGCCTCCTATGTACAAGAATATAACTACTATAATACTGCTCCTATGTACAAGAATATAACTACTATAATACTGCTCCTATGTACAAGAATATAACTACTATAATACTGCTCCTATGTACAAGAATATAACTACTATAATACTGCTCCTATGTACAAGAATATAACTACTATAATACTGCTCCTATGTACAAGAATATAACTAACTATAATACTGCTTCCTATGTACAAGAATATAACTACTATAATACTGCCTCCTATGTACAAGAATATAACTACTATAATACTGCTCCTATGTACAAGAATATAACTACTATAATACTGCTCCTATGTACAGAATATAACTACTATAATACTGCCTCTATGTACAAGAATATAACTACTATAATACTGCTCCTATGTACAAGAATATAACTACTATAATACTGCTCCTATGTATAAGAATATAACTACTATAATACTGCTCCCTATGTACAAGAATATAACTACCTATAAATACTGCCTCCTATGTACAAGAATATAACTACTATAATACTGCTCCTATGTACAAGAATATAACTACTATAATACTGCTCCTATGTACAAGAATATAACTACTATAATACTGATCATATGTACAAGAATATAACTACTATAATACTGCTCCTATGTACTATAATATAACTACTATAATACTGCTTCTATGTACAAGAATATAACTAATATAATACTGCTCCTATGTACAAGAATATAACTACTATAATACTGCCTCTATGTACAAGAATATAACTAATATAATACTGCTCCTATGTACAAGAATATAACTACTATAATACTGCCTCTATGTACAAGAATATAACTAATATAATACTGCTCCTATGTACAAGAATATAACTACTATAATACTGCCTCTATGTACAAGAATATAACTAATATAATACTGCTCCTATGTACAAGAATATAACTACTATAATACTGCTCCTATGTACAAGAATATAACTACTATAATACTGCTCCTATGTACAAGAATATAACTACTATAATACTGCTCCTATGTACAAGAATATAACTACTAAAAACTGCCTCCAATGTACAAGAATATAACTACTATAATACTGCCTCCTATGTACAAGAATATAACTACTATAATACTGCCTCCTATGTACAAGAATATAACTACTATAATACTGCTCCTATGTACAAGAATTAACTACTATAATGCTGCCTTCCTATGTACAAGAATATAATACTATAATACTGCCCTATGTACAGAATATAACTACTATATATGCTCCTATGTACAAGAATATAACTACTATAATACTGCTCCTATGTAACAAGAATATAACTACTATAATACTGCTCCTATGTACAAGAATATAACTACTATAATACTGCTCCTATGTACAAGAATATAACTTTACTATAATACTGCTGCCTATGTACAAGAATATAACTACTATAATACTGCTCCTATGTACAAGAATATAACTACTATAATACTGCTCCTATGTACAGAATATAACTACTATAATACTGCTCCTATGTCAAGAATATAACTACTATAATACTGCTCCTATGTACAAGAATATAACTACTATAATACTGCTCCTATGTACAAGAATATAAACTACTATAATACTGCCTCTATGTACAAGAATATAACTACTATAATACTGCTCCTATGTACAAGAATATAAACTACTATAATACTGCTCCTATGTACAAGAATATAACTACTATAATACTGCCTCCTATGTACAAGAATATAACTACTATAATACTGCTCCTATGTACAAGAATATACTACTATAATACTGCTCCTATGTACAAGAATATAACTACTATAATACTGCTCCTATGTACAAGAATATAACTACTATAATACTGCTCCTATGTACAAGAATATAACTACTATAATACTGCTCCTATGTACAAGAATATAACTACTATAATACTGCCTCCTATGTACAAGAATATAACTACTATAATACTGCTCCCTATGTACAAGAAATATAACTACTATAATACTGCTCCTATGTACAAGAATATAACTACTATATAATACTGCCTCCTATGTACAAGAATATAACTACTATAATACTGCTCCTATGTACAAGAATATAACTACTATAATACTGCTCCTATGTACAAGAATATAACTACTATAATACTGCTCCTATGTACAAGAAATATAACTACTATAATACTGCTCCTATGTACAAGAATATAACTACTATAATACTGCTCCTATGTACAAGATAACTATATAATACCTCCCAAATAACTATAATACTGCCTCCTATGTACAAGAATATAACTACTATAATAACTGCTCCTATGTAACAAGAATATAACTACTATAATACTGCTCCTATGTACAAGAATATAACTACTATAATACTGATCATATGTACAAGAATATAACTACTATAATTACTGCTCCTATGTACTATAATAACTACTATATACTGCTTCTATGTACAAGAATATAACTAATATAATACTGCTCCTATGTACAAGAATATAACTACTATAATACTGCCTCTATGTACAAGATATAACTAAATATAATACTGCTCCTATGTACAAGAATATAACTACTATAATACTGCCTCTATGTACAAGAATATAACTAATATAATACTGCTCCTATGTACAAGAATATAACTACTATATACTGCCTCTATGTACAAGAATATAACTAATATAATACTGCTCCTATGTACAAGAATAATAACTACTATAATACTGCTCCTATGTACAAGAATATAACTACTATAATACTGCTCCTATGTACAAGAATACAACTACTATAATACTGCTCCTATGTACAAGAATATAACTACTATAATACTGCTCCTATGTACTATAATATAACTACTATAATACTGCTTCTATGTACAAGAATATAACTAATATAATACTGCTCCTATGTACAAGAATATAACTACTATAATACTGGCCTCTATGTACAAGAATATAACTAATATAATACTGCTCCTATGTACGAAGAATATAACTACTATAATACTGCCTCTATGTACAAGAATATAACTAATATAATACTGCTCCTATGTACAAGAATATAACTACTATAATACTGCTCTATGTACAAGAATATAACTAATATAATACTGCTCCTATGTACAAGAAATATAACTACTATAATACTGCTCCTATGTACAAGAATATAACTACTATAATACTGCTCCTATGTACAAGAATATAACTACTATAATACTGCTCCTATGTACAAGAATATAACTACTAATAATACTGCTCCTATGTACAAGAATATATAAACTACTATAATACTGCTCCTATGTACAAGAATATAACTACTATAATACTGCCTCCTATGTACAAGAATATAACTACTATAATACTGCTCCTAATGTACAAGAATATAACTACTATAATACTGCTCCTATGTACAAGAATATAACTACTATAATACTGCTCCTATGTACAAGAAATATAACTACTATAATACTGCCTCCTATGTACAAGAATATAACTACTATAATACTGCCTCCTATGTACAAGAATATAACTACTATAATACTGCTCCTATGTACAAGAATATAACTACTATAATACTGCCTCCTATGTACAAGAATATAACTACTATAATACTGCTCCTATGTACAAGAATATAACTACTATAATACTGCCTCCTATGTACAAAATATAACTACTATAATACTGCTCCTATGTACAAGAATATAACTACTATAATACTGCTCCTATGTATAAGAATATAACTACTATAATACTGCTCCTATGTACAAGAATATAACTACTATAATACTGCCTCCTATGTACAAGAATATAACTACTATAATACTGCTCCTATGTACAAGAATATAACTACTATAATACTATACTGCTCCTATGTACAAGAATATAACTACTATAATACTGATCATATGTACAAGAATATAACTACTATAATACTGCTCCTATGTACAAGAATATAACTACTATAATACTGCTTCTATGTACAAGAATATAACTAACTATATATATACTACTGCTCCTATGTACAAGAATATAACTACTATAATACTGCCTCTATGTACAAGAATATAACTAATATAATACTGCTCCTATGTACAAGAATATAACTACTATAATACTGCCTCTATGTACAAGAATATAACTAATATAATACTGCTCCTATGTACAAGAATATAACTACTACTATAATACTGCCTCTATGTACAAGAATATAACTACTATAATACTGCTCCTATGTACAAGAATATAACTACTATAATACTGCTCCTATGTACAAGAATATAACTACTATAATACTGCCCTATATACTATTCTAATACTATATAACTACCTAAAATGCTAATGAAATATAAGAATATAACTATAAGAATATAATACTACTATTACTATAATACTGCTATAATATAACTACTATATGTACAAGAATATAACTATATAATACTGCTCCTATTACAAGAATAGTCCTGTACAAGAATATAACTACTATAATACTGCTCCTATGTACAAAGAATATAACTACTATAATACTGCCTCCTATGTACAAGAATATAACTACTATAATTACTGCTCCTATATACAAGAATATAACTACTATAATATGCTGCCTCCTATGTACAAGAATATAACTACTATAATACTGCTCCTATGTACAAGAATATAACTACTATAATACTGCTCCTATGTACAAGAATATAACTACTATAATACTGCTCCTATGTACAAGAATTATAACTACTATAATACTGCTCCTATGTACAAGAATATAACTACTATAATACTGCTCTTCCTATGTACAAGAATATAACTACTATAATACTGCTCCTATGTACAAGAATATAACTACTATAATACTGCTCCTATGTACAAAGAATATAACTACTATAATACTGCTCCTATGTACAAGAAATATAACTACTATAATACTGCCTCCTATGTACAAGAATATAACTACTATAATACTGCTTCCTATGTACAAGAATATAACTACTATAATACTGCCTCCTATGTACAAGAATATAACTACTATAATACTGCTCCTATGTACAAGAATATAACTACTATAATACTGCTCCTATGTACCCTATGTAACAAGAATATAACTACTATAATACTGCCTCCTATGTACAAGAATATAACTACTATAATACTGCTCCTATGTACAAGAATATAACTACTATAATACTGCTTCCTATGTACAAAGAATATAACTACTATAATACTGCTCCTATGTACAAGAAATATAACTACTATAATACTGCTCCTATGTACAAGAATATAACTACTATAATACTGCTCCTATGTACAAGAATATAACTACTATAATACTGCTCTATGTACAAGAATATATACTACTATAATACTGCTCCTATGTACAAGAATATAACTACTATAATACTGCCTCCTATGTACAAGAATATAACTACTATAATACTGCTCCTATGTACAAGAATATAACTACTATAATACTGCTCCTATGTACAAGAATATAACTACTATAATACTGCTCCTATGTACAAGAATATAACTACTATAATACTGCTCCTATGTACAAGAATATAACTACTATAATACTGCTCCTATGTACAAGAATATAACTAACTATAATACTGCTCCTATGTACAAGAATATAACTACTATAATACTGCCCCTCCTATGTACAGAATATAACTACTATAATACTGCCTCCTATGTACAAGAATATAACTACTATAATTACTGGCTCCTATGTACAAGAATATACTACTATAATACTGCTCCATGTACAGATATAACTACTATAATACTGCCTCCTATGTACAAGAATATTAACTACTATAATACTGCTCCTATGTACAAGAATATAACTACTATAATACTGCCTCCTATGACTAAAATATGACTCTGATAGACTGCTCCTATGTACAAGAAATAACTACTATAAATACTGCCTCCTATGTACAGAATATAACTACTATATACTGGCTCCTATGTACATATGTAATATTAATCTTACTATAAATACCTGCTCCTATGTACAAGAGGATATAACTACTATAAATACTGATCATATGTACAGAATATACTACTATTAATCTGCTCCTATGTACTATAAATATAAACTATACTATACTAGCTTCTATGTACAAGATATAACTAATATTAATACTGGCGTTCCTTGTAACAAAGAATATACTACTATACTGCCTCTATGTACAAGAAATATAACTACTATAATACTGCTCCTATGTACAAGAATATAACTACTATAATACTGCTCCTATGTACAAGAATATAACTACTATAATACTGCCTCCTATGTACAAGAATATAAACTACTATAATACTGCTCCTATGTACAAGAATATAACTACTATAATACTGCTCCTATGTACAAGAATATAACTACTATAATACTGCTCCTATGTACAAGAAATATAACTACTATAATACTGCTCCTATGTACAAGAATATAACTACTATAAATACTGCCTCCTATGTACAAGAATATAACTACTATAATACTGCCTCCTATGTACAAGAATATAACTACTATAATACTGCCTCCTATGTACAAGAATATAACTACTATAATACTGCTCCTATGTACAAGAAATATAACTACTATAATACTGCCTCCTATGTACAAGAATATAAAACTACTATAATACTGCTCCTATGTACAAGAATATAACTACTATAATACTGCTCCTATGTACAAGAATATAACTACTATAATACTGCTCCTATGTACAAGAATATAACTACTATAATACTGCTCCTATGTACAAGAATATAACTACTATAATACTGCTCCTATGTACAAGAATATAACTACTATAATACTGCTCCTATGTACAAGAATATAACTACTATAATACTGCCTCCTATGTACAAGAATATAACTACTATAATACTGCTCCTATGTACAAGAATATAACTACTATAATACTGCTCCTATGTACAAGAATATAACTACTATAATACTGCTCCTATGTACAAGAATATAACTACTATAATACTGCTCCTATGTACAAGAATATAACTACTATAATACTGCTCCTATGTACAAGAATATAACTACTATAATACTGCTCTATGTACAAGAATATAACTACTATAATACTGCCTCTATGTACAATAATATAACTACTTTACTACTGTTCAGGCTATAGTTCTATATCGATATTTCTTGTTTTCTCGCGGCGTGTATTCTTATTCCCACGATACTATGGCATTATTCTGTGGTGTTTATGTACACTGTATTACAGCCGGCAGTAGAATGGATCAGACTATGGCGAGTACTTTCTCTCCCCATGCACCACTATGATATACACTGGCTGCTGTTCAGTGGAGCAGATGGTGCAGGGATGGGTTTATTCATTACATTTCCCATGGCAGTAGAAGGATAAAATTCAAGTTTTGAAACAATGGGCAATCTATCGGTCAGAGAATTATTCTGGCTCCAGCGCAGTCCTCATTTTTAAGTTGACATCATCCAATGTAGAATTTTCCTACTTTTTCTCCACAGCTTTCTATATAGTGCCAGCTTCTGCTCTCTGGGGCCCACGCTCGCTGAGCACAATCCCTCATGTCTCGTACTCGTCTTACTGCATTTAAATTATTGCACCAATAAATACATTGGGGTCTGTGGGATTTACAGGAGATGCCAGGCATGCCAAAAACCATGAAAAAGAGTTTTTGAGATTTATTAATACTGTTTCTATAGGGAGGGGGAGGGGAGTGTAAAACACAGACAGATTTCCACTGTTGGCATTCCTAAAATACATATGATAAAATATACATTGCAGGAATCACATCTGAAGAATATATGGCTAATACCCGGTACTGACCCATCCTTACCAGCAAGAATAATTAGGTTGATGTCCTATTTAAATGACCCATTTTAATTGAATTGTAACACGACAGCTGTGGACCTACTGTGCCACTAAATGAATTTGTCTTGGGGCTACTCAAAGTGTTTCCTTGGATTTCAACTTTGTACCCCTGTATAGGGATCTGAACTTTATTATCAGTCCGCTACCTCTATCAGTAGTTTCTGTTTAGTAGCTGCTGGCTTAGGCAGGTCAAGAGACACCTGCTGGTGGCACGAAAGAAGCAGAAACAGAGGGCAAGCTGAGGTCAGGACAGGCAGGGTTCATGCAACACAGTAAACAGGAAATAGGTCAGGACAGGCAGAGTTCATGCAATATGGTAAACAGGTAATGGGTCAGAACAGTCAGAGTTCATGCAATATGGCAAACAGACATAAGATCAGGCCAGGAAGAGTTCATGCAATATGGTAAACAGACAATGGGTCTGGACAGACAGAATTCATGCAATATGGTGAACAGGAAATAGATCAGGCCAGGCAGAGTTCATGCAATATAGTAAACAGGCAATGGGTCAGACCAGCCAGAGTTAATGCAATACGGTAAACAGGCAATAGGTCAGGACAGGCAAAGTTAATGAAATATGGTTAACAGGCAATAGGTCAGGACAGGCAGAGTTAATGCAATATGGTTAACAGACAATAGATCAGTCCGGCCAAAGTTCATGCAATATCATAAACAGGCAATAGGTCAGGAGAGGCAGAGTTCATGCAATACTGTAAATAGGTAATAGGTGTGGACAGGCAGAGTTCATGCAATATGGTAAACAGGTAATGGGTCAGGACAGGCAAAGTTCATGCAATATGGTGAACAGGACAAAAGTCAGCACAGTCACAGTTCATGCAATATGGTAAACAGGTAATGGGTCAGGACAGGCAAAGTTCATGCCATGTGGTAAACAGGACATAAGTCAGCACAGTCAGAGTTTGTGCAATATGGTAAACAGAAAATAGGTCAAGCCACGCAGAGTTCATGCAGTACAGTAAACAGGCAATAGATCAGGACAGGCAGAGTTGAGGCAATATCATAAACAGACAATAGGTGAGGATAGGCGGCATAGGATTAATTCAGTAAACAGGCAGTGGTCAGCATGGGAGATCAGGATACATGATAAGCACACCTTTGCAGGGCTAGGCAAGCTGGGAACCTTTTGGTTAGGTACCTTCCCACAGGGGAAGGTGCCATATATACCCAGGAAATGCTGCCATATGCATGTTATCCCTTTAAGAGCCACGAAAAATGTTTATGTGCAAGTCCAATGAGAGCATGCACCAAACAGAGCAGAAGGGTGGAGGATGGGAAGGCTGTGAGCGGCCTGCTACATGGAGCAGCAGGAGAGTTGGGTGCACTGGCCGCCAGGACCGCCATGAAAGCAGAGATGCCGGTGGGCAAGGACTGCTGACATTTCACCTACCTAATGAGATATCTGTCCTATCTTATACAATGCATCCCTCCTGTTCCCACTTCTAAGTTACCTGGTCATGTCAAAGGCATACCGAAGCACAAATATGAATAGGTATATAGGCAGCAAAGATAAAAATGTGACCCCTTTCAGGAGCAGCTTGACACTAGCATTTTCTTATTCACCCACAGCAGATGGGTCTGGGTCACTTTTTTGTTACGCCCTTGTTACAGGTTACATAGCCTTAATATACAGCTGTGATCAATACAACGTATATAGAAATGAGGTGGGGTGAGTTGTGGCCACAATGCATAGGTGTCAGCCAGGGGCAAGAGCAGAGAATAAACAGTATACTCGGTTGAACTTGATGGGCTTCTGTCTTTGTTCAACCATAGTAACTATGTAACTTATATGTTACAAGCTATTTAGCGCCCCCTAGTGGTGGCTGTAGACAGATATGATTTTATCATTTATCTCTGCATGAATTGCAGGAAGGAAAGCAGAAGGTTTGGAGCTCTGTATCAGGAATATTATCTCTAACTAGGAGTGCACAGAGAATTTTGAACCTTAGGGAGGACATTTCCCATCTCTACCTCCAGATCTGCAGCACTGTGATAGCCTTGTAACCTTACACCGGCCCTGCAGTGCTGCTCAGTTGGGGGGAGGGGTGGCGGCTGTTATCATTGCCATTCAAGGCCATGCATAGGTTGAGGACAGGTGGGTAATGCCAATTCATTTGCTATATTGAAGCTTATATAGAAGTCTTAAGTGACGGCTGGTTAACC
Organism: Rhinella marina; assembly: GCA_900303285.1. Taxonomy (NCBI): domain Eukaryota; kingdom Metazoa; phylum Chordata; class Amphibia; order Anura; family Bufonidae; genus Rhinella; species Rhinella marina. Next base: position 30,317 of record ONZH01025000.1, read on the forward strand.
TCTACTTTCCCGGGGGAGCCTAGATTCACTGCATAAAGTGATGTGGGATTGTCCCCGGCTTCAGGTTTATAGTGCGACACTCGCCTAAGTGGATTATTATGGAAATGGTCGTCTGATTAGCATACTAGTCCTGCTCTCATTAATTCTCTCGTGCCAAGCTCTAGAGGTTCCTTCCAGTCTACACAATTCCATTCCTGCCCTGTGGCCGTTCTCCGTGTGATAGAGCAGTCATTTGTAATGTGTCCTCCACCACCACCGCCATGCCCGCCGCCGAGTAATTCTTGTCATTTTTTTTCCCTACATAATCTATAGCGCTGCTCTTAGCAATATTAAATCTATTCTGGAAACAGGCGCCATTAGAAAGTCCCTGACTTGGTAAGTTTTAAACTTAGCGTTGAAGTCATGGGGTTAATGCAAGGCCACGGACCAACGCATTGACCTCAAAATAAGCAAAGGCAGAAACAGGCTGCCATAAAACAGCTAGTAAGAGCTATAGTGAATCTAATGGGGGTATAATAGCGTATTACAGGCACTTAAAGGGAATTCATGTGCTGTATATGTTATTCTCTAATACAGTATATTGTAGGTTCACCAAAGATGAAAGTAGGACCATGATGCTTTGCTCCAAGGAGCCACATTCAAAATTCCTATGAAAGTTAGGAAATATTTTGTTCCATGGAAGGAAATATATTTACTTATTGTACATAAGTCATTGGTTATCCCATCGTTTATAGTATTAATATCCTGTTAGGCAACTAATTGTATAAGGAAAGCCAATGAAGAAATGTATTTATGCTCCTAGTCTACCTAAGCCCCACCCCTGAGGAAATACATAGTATCCTGTGTGACTTTAATTCCTTCTTGGACAATTCTGATGCTTTCAGAGTCAATGTATTCACCACTAATGCCACATTAACAACTTTGTAAGATTTGAAGGGCAGGTCCAGGATGACATTTGTTTCTGCCAATATTCTGCCCCAGTCCTGCCCCCGAGGAAACATCTATTTCTGTGAACATGATTCCACTTTGTCAAAATATTTTCAAAAACAGACTTTTCAATTTGGTAGGGAGGTATGGTATATAATAAAGTGGTTGCCCTGTCCTGCTAGCTCATGGTCAATGGGTCCAGAAGTAAACTTGTTTATGCCAAAATTCTACCTATGTCCCACCCCTGAGGAAAAGCTCATTTCTCTATGTGAATACAATTTTTTTTTGTCAAAGCCTTTTGGATTGATAAACATAGACTTTGCAATTCAGTATGGAATAATTCATTAAAATTTACATCCCTTGGTCAATTCGTCCGGGATAAAATGTATGTTTCTATTCTTCCAAGTCCCACCCCTGAGGAAACGCCTAGGCCTTTATGTGACCACTATTCCTTTTAGGTCAGTCCTGCCCTTGTTGAAGTTGCAGATTCTTCAATTTGGTAGCGAGATGTAGAATAAATTAAAGCGGTTGTCTCATCATGAGACTCCCTACTCTAAAATGTGGCATCTCAGTGATCATTGGGTCTGGTTCATGGAAATTCTTGCTGTATCAGCTGGAGCTTTGTCCAGTCATGTACTCTACATAAGGGTCATTCAAATGATCGGCTGGTCCACCAAAGTGGGAATCACTCTTACCTGATGGCCTTCAGTAGGGAGTTCCAAGCTGGAATTCCAAGACATACAGACGGTTCTTCTCCTGGCAGGATGACCCCTTCATGTGTTACTTTGGCACACCGTACTCACTTTAACCCTCACTTCTCAATATACAGATGTAACAACTATGTAACCTAAGCCCTCATAGCTTTAAAGATAGCTATATTTAAAGGTTGTCTAACTTCAGCAAATAGCATGTATCATGTAGAGAAAGTTAATACAAGTCACTTACTAATGTATTGTGATTGTCCATATTGCTTCCTTCGCTGGCTAGATTCATTTTCCATCATTTTATACACTGCTCGTATCCATGGTTATGACCACCCTACAATCCAGCAGTGGTCGTGCTTGCACAGTATAGGAAAAGGCACAGACATCTCTGTGGCTGTGATCGCGGGAGTGTGCATGGACTGTTGCTTTTTCCTATAGTGTGCAGGCACGACTACTGCTGCTGGATTGTAGGGTGGTCGTAACCATGGATACGAGCAGTGTATAATGTGATGGAAAAATGAATCCAGCCAGCAAAGGAGGCAATATGGACGATCACAATACATTAGTAAGTGCCTTGTATTAACTTTGTCTGCAAGGTAAGCAGGGGCACACCTCCAATGAGGCTGAGTGAGGCAAGTGCCCGAGGCAGCAAGACAAGTGCGCATACAAGGGGCGGTGGCAGGGCTGTGGGAGATGAGTGCTTCTTCCATTGTGGAAATAGTCATGTCTCTATATTCAACTGTACCGCAGTATGCCTTTAACATTAAGACTGGGGGGGGGGAGGGGAGCGGCTTCAATTTTTGCCTAAGGCAGCAGAAAGGATAGGTGTGCCCCTGATGGCAATTGTCACTTGCTGAAGTCAGACAACCCCTTTAAGGAGCCAAAAATTTTAATTGGATAGATTTTGAAAGCCCGGACTCTATATGTATGAAACATTTAGTACATAGCACTAGACTGTCCATGTATAAATAATTTTCAGCATCGTTTCTGGAATTTCTTCTAGAACCATACGTCAATTTTTCCTCTTCACGCCACTTAAAACGCATAAATATTTCAAAAATAGAAAAGCAATTCTATAGCATCCAGCGCCGGGCCGATCTTATCTCCTGGTGCACATTACATCCGCCGGAGCCGGGCCGATCATCCTGTAACTACATTCTCTGGATTTGCATCTGTAGGTTTGCAATATTTATATGTTATAAGCAGATTGAATAAAACTGATCTATGGTTCTATACAGTCGGAGGCCAGATAGTGCCGTGCATCTGGGACATAATTCATACACTGGTGGAAGAATCCACCGCCAGAAAACTCTGCCGAGACAAATTAACATGTTTATCACTTAGCACAATTGCGGAGTCTGGCCAGAGGAATGAGGAAATATCCGCCGATACCTCTAGAAGCTGATATTTCTAAGAAAGGGACTGTGAGACCTTAAAGCACAAAGGAAAATCTAAAGGTTAAAGTGCAACCAGCAAGACCTCTGCGAGCATCTCAGACTATCGGCTGGAGTTCTTCTTCTTAAAGACACAGATTCATAAGATTTGCTTTTCTCCTAAAACCCCCATATTTGGACCACATGGCCACCTTCACATGTAATGGGACCTGGTGGTGCCGGAATGGAGTTCTCCATATCATACAATTGCCTCTGATGTCACAGAATGTACAGTAAAGGTTGTAGAAACCACAAGACTGATAATTATCTGAAAAATGAAAAAGACGACTACATGAAGGACAACAGTGGAGGAGACTGGAAATGCAGGCCGTTCAATGGTTGTCACAACTCATCAGAACTGGTCCGAGAGTATGTAGTTCTTCATAATGAGACAATGAAACTATGGGTATCAGACAAAGACAATGACACTCAGGGTACAGGATAATGACACTGACACTCGGGGTACAGGATAATGACACTGACACTCGGGGTACAGGATAATGACACTGACACTACACTCGGGGTACAGGATAATGACACTGACACTGGGTACACACTGACACTTGGGGGTACAGGATAATGACACTGACACTCGGGGTACAGGATAATGACACTGACACTTGGGGTACAGGATAATGACACTGACACTCGGGGTACAGGATAATGACACTGACACTTGGGGTACAGGATAATGACACTGGGGTACAGGATAATGACACTGACACTTGGGGTACAGGATACATGACACTTGGGGTAGGACATGACACTGACACACTCGGGGTACAGGATAATGACACTGACACTTGGGGTACAGGGGTATAATGACACTGGGGTACAGGATACACTGACACTGGGGTACAGGACACTGACGGGGTAAGGATAATGAACTGACACTGACACTCATGGGGTACAGGATAATGACACTGACACTTGGGGTACAGATAATGACACTGACACTACAGGATAATGACACTGACAGGATAATGACACTGACACTTGGGGTACAGGATAATGACACTGACACTCGGGGTACAGGGGTACAGGATAATGACACTGACACTTGGGGTTGGGGTACACACTGGGGGTACAGGATAATGACACTTGGGGTAATGACAGGATAATGACACTGACACTCGGGTACAGGATATGATGACACTGACACTGACACTCGGGGTACAGGATAATGACACTGACACTGACACTGGGGTACAGGATAATGACACTGACACTTGGGGTACAGGATAATGAATGACACTTGACACTCGGGGTACAGGATAATGACACTGACACTTGGGGTAACAGGATAATGACACTGACACTTGGGGTACAGGATACACTGGGGTACAGGATAATGACACTGACACTTGGGGTACAGGATAATGACACTGATGGGGTACAGGATACATGAATGACACTGACACTCGGGTAGTACAGACACTCGATAATGACACTGACACTGATGGGACACTGTAACAGGATAATGACACTGACACTGACACTGGGGTACATGACACTGGGGTACAGGATAATGACACTGACACTCAGGGTACAGGATAATGACACTTGGGGTACAGGATATGACACTGACACTGGGGTACAGGATAATGACACTGACACACTGACACTGATGGGGTACAGGATAATGACACTGACACTTGGGGTACAGGATAATGACACTGACACTTGGGGTACAGGATAATGACACTGACACTTGGGTACAGGATAATGACACTGACACTTGGGGTACATGGGGTACAGGATAATGACACTGACACTTGGGGTACAGGATAATGACACTGACACTTGGGGTGGGTACAGGATAATGATGACACTGACACTTGGGGTACAGGATAATGACACACTGACACTCAGGGTACAGGATAATGACACTGACACTCACTGGGGTACAGGATAATGACACTTGGGGTACGGGATAATGAAACACTGAATCGGGGTACAGGTTAATGACACTGACACTGGGGTACAGGATAATGACACTGACACTCGGGGTACAGGATAATGACACTGACAATTGGGGTACAGGATAATGACACTGACACTTGGGGTACAGGATAATGACTCTGACACTCGGGGTACAGGATAATGTCACTTGGGGTACAGGATAATGACACTGACACTTGGGGTACAGGATAATGACACTGACACTCGGGGTACAGGATAATGACACTGACACTTGGGGTACAGGATGAGACACTGACACTTGGGGTACAGGATAATGACACTGACACTTGGGGTACAGGATAATGACACTGACACTCGGGGTACAGGATAATGACACTGACACTCGGGGTACAGGATAATGACACTGACTCTCGGGGTACAGGATAATGACACTGACATTTGGGGTACAGAATGAGGACACTTGGGGTACAGGATAATGACACTCGGGGTACAGGATAATGACACTGACTCTCGGGGTACAGGATAATGACACTGACACTCGGGGTACAGGATAATGACGCTGACATTTGGGGTACAGGATAATGACACTGACACTCGGGGTACAGGATAATGACGCTGACATTTGGGGTACAGGATGATGACACTTGGGGTACAGTCTGGTCAGAGGCCTCGTTCACCAGACATCACAGCGCGGAGTCTTCGCTCTTTATTGCCGGTCGGGGATGCTCTGGCTTCTCTTCGGTAATAACATGAATAATTACTCACTGCATTAACATTTACAGAGTTTGTTTAGAAAAGCACCAGAAACCAGTGTGATGACCTCTGAGGAGCGGCCTCCAGACATTCGTCTTTCTTTAAATTAATGTAGACAAACTGCAAGATACGAGGTCATTTCCAGAAGTTACATGGGAATTGGCCCCGACTCTGTGGAGGCAAATCTACCACAAGAAGAACCATAGTCTCCCTCTGCAATGTTATCTATATCTATCTATCTATCTATCTATCTCAACAGGAACGTTCATATCTCTTTTGCCCCTTTTGGTGGTCATGAGTCCACCTCACATACAGGTCCTCACTCTGGTCCATGTCTATGTCTATGCAGTAGCGGAGCCAGAAATGACTTGGCCCTACAACAAATTCTTGAATGGCGCCCCCCTCAGGAACTTCTTCTCAACCTCTTCCTCCCATGCAGCCCCCACTTTTGTGGCTAGTCAAAGAAAACCCTCTTAGACAAGGGTCAGAAGCTGCTCTGTCCATTTCCTACAGTGTCTCTGTATATAATGCCATATGTGGTGATGTGTATAGTAAGTGCTGGAAGACGTGTATATCCCACCCAGATACTTCAGCTGGGTGAGATAACTGACATCCAGAAAGCTGCAGTGGTTTTAATAAATTGTAGTTTGCTGAGATAGTTTTGTCTAGATTTTGTTCTGGGCTGGATTTTATTTGGACTGGTGGATAGGTTTGGTAGTGGTATCGGCCAGTCCACACCCTTCCAGTCCACGTATTGTCTTTAGCTGAGGAGATCACAGGTGAGGCCTGCTGTGTAATCACAGAGAGATAAAACAACTCTCTGTGTATGAGAGTGAGGAATAGAAAGGCTGAGGAAGTCTGAGAGACAGAGGCCTGCAGAGGCTTTGTGTGGTCTCAGCTAGGAGGGCTGAGGGGCCACAAGGCTGAGGAAGCCTGAAGTTTGGGGGACCCAGCGACGCCTGCGGAAAGAGGGTCGCACGGTCAGAGTCAGGAGGACTTCTGGACCATATTTCCTCAAAGGAGGCTGCTGGACCATATGGCTGAGGAAGCCGGATCTAATATCGGGTGTGAACGGTGCTCTATGGATGAGATAGAGACTACACATGTATTAGGTAGTTCCCAGACGGGCAGGTGTTCATTTTGATGTTTATGTGTGCGTTGCTGCTGAAGAGCCAAAATAAAGCACCATTTGGACTTGAACCCCCGTTGTCAGAGGAGAAGTCTGTGATTGCGACCCCTTGTGTGAGAGCGATCCCTTGCACATGGTATAATACTATTGAGGAGGCCCTGACAATAACACCTTTTAGTCCTCCACCTGGGTGGGCCCCTTCTGAGTTCAGGCCCCAAAACAGCCGCTTCCGCTACAGCTATGCCCCTGGCCTTATGTCTGGTCACACAGTATGGCCCATCACATAGTAGGACTCACACAGTTTTTACCACCGTAGAATACATAAAGTGAATGTCTTCTACTGTGCGCATTGCAGGGCAGATGGATGGAGTCCGACCGCCGTCATCTCCACAACAACCGGCATTACTTGTGTGATATTGTATCTGATATACTTGGCCATGTTCTCATTCTCAGTATCACACATTACATTTTCAGATGAACCTGCCCAGCAGCCAAATATCCCTGGAAATTATGTTCAGCCGCATTGTCAACAGCGTATGTGGGATGTTCACACATTCATGGAAGCTTATGAATATCTGACGGAGAAGGCAGGTCTTGTCAAGTAATTATATAGATCTCTTTATGACGACTGACGTAAAGCCACATACCTGAATCCCATATGTTCTGCAAATTCCCCAGCCTGCCTTACCACAATGTCTACATAACAATATGTCTCCATTCTTGGAGAGAGGCCTCAACAGTGTAGTGCCATGGAGCTGCTGAATTGGTCCTTACAGACGGGCATATTGTAAAACTTGTCCTTGGTACCTTGAGTTCGTCTTTACTGCCTTTGAGCTCATGGAGCTGGTCCTTAGTGCCATGCACTGTAGCTTATTGAACTGTTGTTTAGTGCTACCAAGCCCATGGTATTTGTCCATACTTCCATCATGAGCTCATGGGGCTTGTCCTTGATTGTCACTGAGCTCAGGAGTTTGTCTTTAATACCATGTAGCTTATCGAGTTAGTCTTTAGTACCATTAAGCTCATGGAGCTTGTCCTTCGTGCCCTAAAGCTCAATGGACTTGTCCTTTGCACCATCAACTCCATGAAGCTTGTCCTTTCTTCACTGACCATGTCTATTGTGCCACCAAGCCCATGGAGCTTGTCCATAGCGCCATGTCCTGATGGAGACTGTCCTTACTTGACAAAGAGCTTATGGAGCTTTAGATGCAGTGAGCTCATGGAAATTGACCTCAGTGTCATAAAGCAGATTGAGCTGAGATGGTTCTTAATGCCATTGAGGTCATGAAGGTTTTCCTTTGTACCATGAAGTTCACTGAGCTGGTCCTTTGTGCCATCAAGGTCATGAGCTTGTCATTAGTGCCATGAGCTCATGGAGTTTTGCTTTAGTACCATATAACTAGAGATAAGTGAATCATCCGAAATTCAATTCACCGAATTTTCGTCAAACTTTTCAAAAGATTCGTACCTCATACGAATCTATTCGGTGAAGCTGCGTACGAATCATACGTTATTATGTGGTGTTCTGCGAACATTCATGCGCTAATAACAAACATACAGTTGTTAAAGGTACGCAACTTATGTGAACACGTACGCATGAGCGTACAAATTGCGTACTCAGCGTACTATTGTCTAGCAATTGCGTAATACGCAGGCACGTACAACGCTAGGCTTTGCTGGAGTGGAATGGTGCAGCAGGAGGAACGCTCTGAGTCTCAAACCTGGCTACATATGGAGCAGATCTTCCGGCTGAGACTGAGATGAGCGTGCCATCCACTCCACTACCACATCCACTTTCTCCTCCACTACAATTTTGCGCCTTGGTGGGTTAGTCCGGTGGAACACCGGCCAAGTATTGTGAATACTACTAGTAGAAGCTCCGGCTACAGGTCCTTTGGCACTGCTGCCCTGTGCCACCTTCTCCTTTTTTTTTGGAGCTTGAGGTCTGGCTGGAACTGGACCCCTTTTGCTTTTCCATGCCAAACATTTTCACTTGACTGTGGCCCTGCAGCTAGTCTTTGTCTCTCTCCCAGTCTCTCTCCCTGTCTCTCTCCCTGTCTCTCTCTCCCTTCCTGATTAATTACTGGCCCTGCAGCTGGTCTTTGTCTCTCTCCATATCTCTCTCCCAGTCTCTCTCCCAGTCTCTCTCCCTGTCTCTCTCCCTGTCTCTCTCCCTGTCTCTCTCCCTGTCTCTCTCCCGATTAATTACTAGCCCTGCACTTGCCCTGCAGTATCCCTGATATGTGTATTATGGATTCCCAGAACAATTACACCCCAATTTTAACACAAGAGTTCTCTGTCTCTCAGAACGTCACAACAGTGCTTCTGCTCGTCTCAGCAGTCGCAGCACAACTGATGCGTCACTGGCTTACCGAGCCTGAGCCAATCAGAGCAAGCCCTGCCTACTAGGTCAGGTGACCGCTTTCTTCCCGGGCTTTTTGCCACACAAATAACGAACTAACAGTAAAAGTTTGATAATTAACTGAATTCGTACACAACAGCGTATAGAGTAACTTATACATAGCATTAGCGTACAATTTATCGGACAAGTACGTAGCTTGAACGTGTAAAAAGCTTTAAGAAGATTTTCGAATGTAACGGAGCGAATCTCAAAAAATCCGGATTCGCTTTGCAGTGGAAAATTTCCAAGATTCGTATCGAATCTAGGAAGCTGTGAATAGATTCGCTCATCTTTACATATAATGTATCAAGCTAGTCCCTCATGGAGCTTGTCCTCTGAACTTGTCCTTTATCTTCATGAAGCTTGTTCTTTCTTCACTGACTCTGTCTATTGTGCCATCAAGCCCAATTGTGTCATGTGCTGATGGAGATTGTCCTTAGTTGACACAGAGCTCATTAGTGCCAGTGAGCTCATGGAAATGGATCTCAGTGTTATGAGGCTGATGGAGCTGGTCCATAATGCCACTGAGATCATGGTCTTTTGTGCCATCATGCTCAAGAGGCTTGTCCTTAGTGCCATGTAGTTCTTTGAGCTTTTCCTTATTGTCCTCAACCTCATGATCTTGTCATCAGTGCTTTGAGGTCATGGAGTTTCTCTTTAGTGCCATCAAGCTCCTGTACCTTGTCTTTAGTGCCATCACAAAGTAGTATGAAGCACATTAACATTGTTCTTTGTGCCATGGGGCTTTCTCATAATGCTTTGGACTTGATTTCTCCTCTTTTGACCTTATCCCTGCTGATGGGCCCAACCAAGATGCAGATGTCTTAAGAGTCATTGGTGGTCTAGGATATCTACCTGTACACAGGGAATAGTTGAGCTTATGGAATAGTTCACTAATGTAAATGGCACTAAAAAGAAGCTCTATGGCGCCAAGGACTAGCTCCATGACATCACTGGAACATCATGGGTATCTGCCTATATGTGATTAATCTATTCAAATGAAAAATGTATGAGATGAAGAAGCCCAATAAGTGAGGAGAGAAGCAGATTCCCTGTCAGAGTACAGCCCACCACAAAGTTGATATTCTGCTGACAGTTTCTCATGGTGACTGTGGGAAAAACAGATTTTTCCACTGCTCTCTTCTGTGACCTGCTTTCATCCATGAAGTAGATTCAATAATCCAAATAAAGAAGATGACTGTCACTGTTCAGGGAATAATGTAGCCCTGAGCTCAAACCCACTCCACTGTCCCTGCCTACTTGCACAGTTCGACCTAACTGACGGTGCACAACTGGACGGCGGCCCCTAGCTTACGTACGTGCTGGGGTTTACAGGGAGGGAAACAACGGGAGAAAACAATAGACAAAGACAGAACTCAAGGACAAGAGAATATTACCAAGCCGAGGTCAAATTCAGAAGGTCACGTCAATACCAAGAGATAACACTGGAGCAGAGTCAAAATACTAGCCAAGGTCAGGAGCTGAGAGGTAACATCTGTACAATGGGCAACAAGAGATGAGATCAAAGACTAGCCGAGGTCAGGAGCTGAGAGGTAACGTAGTACAAGGGAAGATGCAAGGATGAGGTCAAGATCAAAGTCGAGGTCAACACTGAAGTCACAATGGTATACAAAACGCTGGAGAAGGTTATTGGACCAGTCAGAGGCAACCTGTGGCCAGCAGGTTGCCTGCTTAAATAGGCCTAATTGATGGGTCATGTGACGTGGCCAGCGCCACATGACCCCCCTTTAATATATTAAAACACCTGAGCGCCGACTCATTGCGGTCGATGCTCAGACCCTCCCCTGCTACTCTCCCCTGATGGGTGACGCCAGCCGCGCTAAGGACGCGTGCATGGCCGGGTCCTCCCTGCCCCCTTGTCGTCATGGATACAAGGATGCAGCGGGCAGCATAGACGAGGGAGACCGGTGGCGCTGCAGGGAGGGAGCGTTACAATGACAGCCACATGTCCCGTAACGCCTTCTAAGTGTAGACAGACCAGATGTCCAGCCTTCACCCTCAAAATTAAAAATCTGCTGGTCTTGCCTATTGTACAATTCCACTTAAAATGACTGTAAAAATAACCGAGAGACTCACGCACCAGCATATGTTCCAGGATTGCGTCAGTGCAACGGAATGCACTTATTTTGATCCTTACCATCTGCCTCCCCGGCGCTGAATGAGTTAAGTCCGCCCTGCACGTTGGTGCCTTATAAATAAATGATAGGAATAATAATGGAAGGCCTGGCAGGGCAGTGTGTATGGGAGGGGGCCACACGGTGTCATTGCCCACACTTCATCTGTTGTGTTGAAGAACGTGAAGCTTGGCAGGACAGGCAGTGTGCGAGAGAGAAGCTTGCTCAGCCGTACCCACAATGCACTGCTCCTGCCGGGTATAAATAGAGTGGGCTACGGTTCAGCTCATTTCGTTGCCGAACAGATGTTTAAAGAAGTATTCGAAAATGTGTGGGTCAGCATTGCGCCAAGGTCTCTCCGATCGATGCCGTCTGTCTTATGGCCCCATCAATCTGTGATTGGCAACATTGTATCCATCGTATCTAGGGCAGGAAGGCGACGGAGCAGCCAGCCACTGCCTCCGCAAGAAGTGCTAACCCTGCTGCTCGCTGTTCCCCTTAATTAACCGGTACATTATTTTCTTTTTTTTTTCCCTGCATGACGGCGTCTTTCTCCTAATGCTCTAATTGTCAAAGTTTCTAATCACTCTGGGAATTTCTGCTCTTAAAGTGCCGGCGAAACCACAATCATCTTGTTTTTTATCATCAACAGTGTAACTGTCATTCTTTTTAGGGCCCTTGCACACGACTGTATGTGCTCCAAGACATACTGTCCGTGAGCGGGCCATAGATCGTGCGCATGGGAGTGCACAGCATCATAGATTACTATCATGCTGTGCAGGTCGGGCCACACTTATATGATCATAGGAGTATCGGACAATAGTCCCGTGGGCGGTCCGACGTGCACAGCATCATAGTAATCTATGATGCTGTGCGCTCCGGTGCCCACGATCGATGTCGCTCCGGGACATATGGCCCACTCACGGACCATATGTCTTGGAGCACATACGGTCATGTGCAAGGGCCCTTAATGTGTAGGGGCGGTGATACTGACTGTTTTTGTAATATAGTGTAATTACTGAAATTGTACATTTATATTAGAAAAATAGCTCTGAAGTGGCCCATTTCTCGGATTAGCGGCCCTCGCCTTCTTCTATTTACTGATCTGTGGAGCCACTCCACACTGACTGCTGCTGCCCTCAACGTCCTGCTCATATATATATATATATATATATATATATATATACAGTGCCTTGCAAAAGTATTCGGCCTCCTGGAACTTTTCAACCTTTTGCCACATTTCAGGCTTTAAACAAAAAGATATAACATTTTACATTTTTGGTGAAAAATCAACAACAAGTGGTCACAATTGTGAAGTGGAACGAAATTTATTGGATCATTTAAACTTTTTTTGTAATAATAAAACTGAAAAGTTGGGCGTGCAAAATTATTTGGCCCATTTACTTTCACTCCAGAAGTTGATCTCTGATCTCTGAATGATCCAATGTTGTCCTAAATGACTGATGAAGATAAATAGAATCCACCTGTGTGTAATCAAGTCTCCGTATAAATGCACCTGCTCTGTGATAGTCTCAGGGTTCTGCATCATGAAGACCAAGGAACACACCAGGCAGGTCCGTGATACTGTTGTGGAGAAGTTTAAAGCCGGATTTGGATACCAAAAGATTTCCCAAGCTTTAAACATCCCGAGGAGCACTGTGCAAGCGTCATATTGAAATGGAAGGAGTATCAGACCACTGCAAATCTACCAAGACCCGGCCGTCCCTCTAAACAAGGAGAAGACTGATCAGAGATGCAGCCAAGAGGCCCATGATCACTCTGGATGAACTGCAGAGATCTACAGCTGAGGTGGGAGAGTCTGTCCATAGGACAACAATCAGTCCAACACTTCACAAATCTGCCCTTTATGGAAGAATGGCAAGAAGAAGACATTTCTCACAGATATCCATAAAAAGTCTGGTTTACAGTTTGCCACAAGCCCCTGGGAGACACCAAACATGTGGAAGAAGGGGCTCTGGTCAGAGGAAACCAAAATCCAACTTTTTGGAAACAATGCAAAACAATATGTTTGGCATAAAAGCAACACAGCTCATCCCCCTGAACACACCATCCCCACTGTCAGACATGGTGGGGGCAGCATCATGGTTTGGGCTTTTCATCAGCAGGGACAGGGAAGATGGTTAAAATTGATGGGAAGATGGATGGAGCCAAATACAGGACCATTCTGGATGAAAAGACCTGAGACTAGGACGGAGATTTATCTTCCAACAAGACAATGATCCCAAACATAAAGCAAAATCTACAATGGAATGGTTCCAAAATAAAGGTATCCAGGTCTTAGAATGACCAAGTCACAGTCCAGACCTGAATCCAATGGAGAAGATGTGGAAAGAGCTGAAAACTGCAGTTTACAAACGTCTCCATCCAACCTCAAAGAGGAAGAATGGGCAAGAATTTCATCTCTAGATGTGGAAAACTGATAGAGACATCCCCCAAGAGACCGCAGCTGGAATCGCAGCAAAGTATTAATGTAAGGGGGCCGAATAATTTTGCACGCCTCAGTTTTCAGTTTTATTATTGCAAAAAAAGTTTAAATGATCCAATAAATTTTGTTCCACTTCACAATTGTGACCCACTTGTTGTTGATTCTTCACCAAAAATGTAAAATGTTATATCTTTTTGTTTGAAGCCTGAAATGTGGCAAAAGGTTGAAAAGTTCCAGGGGGGCGAATACTTTCGCAAGGCACTGTATCTATATACATTAGAGATTAGCAAAGTATATAAAAATTTGGCTGCTTCGCCGAATTTTACAAAAAAACAAACTAATTCATTGCAAATTGCATTTCTTTGTAAGTAGTGGGAGACTGCCCCCTGCCATTGTAACCCTCAGATTCCTTGTTTATTGCTGATAGTAATAAAAAATAAATAAATATATAAATAAAACCAAACTTCCCTCATCCATTTGCTCTCAATGGGCCGTCATCTTGGTGACGTCATACGTCAACGCGCAGCAGATTTCACGCAAGATCTTCAAGCAAGATGCCGAGCAAATAGGATGAGGTAAGTATGATTTTTTTTTTTTTTTACACTTTTTCAGGTAAAATTGTTTCCCTACCACGATGCACGATCCGCTCAACACTAATATACATATAGGGACATAATATATACTGTAGCTGTCTATATATAGTGCAGTTGTTCCGTATCTCCCAGCCCTCTCAATAGTGAGCGCTCATTCCAGTAATTCATGTGTCGCTGCCATCCGGTTACACATCGCTCCCGGCATAGAGGAGTACATAGGAAGAGAACAGAAATAGCAGCAGGCAGGGGACTATGTATATACAGTATATAGAGATGAGCGAGTAGTGAAATATTCGAAAGTTCGAAATTCGATTCGAATAGACCGCGAAATTCGACTATTCGACCGAATATCGAATCCCATTAAAGTCTATGGGAAAAAAATGCTCGCCACTTGGAAATCTCAATTCGACCACTTGGAGGTCACCAAGTCCACCCTGGAACCTCAGAAAAGGATGCCAACACTGCTGGAATGCAACTGGGACAGCAGGGGAAGCATGTCTGGGTGCATATAACGCGCCCAAGTCGCACTATTATGCCACTATCACAGCCTCTCAACAATACACTCCAAAGACAATCTAATCTCTCTGTAAAGTGAGACCATACAAGGAAACCTTCTTTCCTCTACATTGCCATGGACCCCAAGCCAAACTAGACAAAAAAGAAGATGAAATTCTGCACCCCTTAAAATCACGTTGCCTATGACAACCACAGATGGCATAGGCAAGGGGGAAAGCAAATAGACCCCACCCCTAATTGTCATTGTGTGTGTGTGTGAAATGTGGTCAGACATGTCTTCTTTAAAATGTAAAAACAACTCAAACACATGCAGAAGCCTTAAAATGCCCAAAATGTTGGCGCTAGAGATATCAGTGACCCGACCTGGCCCAGTGTCATGTCTAGCAGGTAAAGCAGTGGGGATGTGGAGGGATGCGTAGGACCGCAAAAGGCAGGAAGAGGCCGTGGGCTGGCCAGAGGCTCATGGAAATTTTGTGGAGGCCCAAGAGGTGAGACCTCTTAAAGATTTTGTGGAGGCCCAAGAGGTGAGACCTCTTAAAGATTTTGTGGAGGCCCAAGAGGTGAGACCTCTTAAACATTTTGTGGAGGCCCAAGAGGTGAGACCTCTTTAAAATTATGTGGAGGCCCAAGAGGTGAGACCTCAAAGATTTTGTGGAGGCCCAAGAGGTGAGACCTCTTAAAGATTTTATGGAGGCCCAAGAGGTGAGACCTCTTAAAGATTTTGTGGAGGCCCAAGAGGTGAGACTCTTAAAGATTTTGTGCAGGCCCAAGAGGTGAGACCTCTTAAAGATTTTGTGGAGGCCCAAGAGGTGAGACCTCTTAAAGATTTTGTGGAGGCCCAAGAGGTGAGACCTCTTTAAAATTATGTGGAGGCCCAAGAGGTGGAGACCTCTTAAAGATTTTGTGGAGGCCCAAGAGGTGAGACCTCTTAAAGATTTGTGGAGGCCCAAGAGGTGAGACCTCTTTAAAATTATGTGGAGGCCCAAGAGGTGAGACCTCAAAGATTTTGTGGAGGCCCAAGAGGTGAGACCTCTTAAAGATTTTATGGAGGCCCAAGAGGTGAGACCTCCTTAAAGATTTTGTGGAGGCCCAAGAGGTGAGACCTCTTAAAGATTTTGTGGCAGGCCCAAGAGGTGAGACCTCTAAAGATTTTGTGGAGGCCCAAGAGGTGAGACCTCTTTAAAATTATGTGGAGGCCCAAGAGGTGAGACCTCTTAAAGATTTTGTGGAGGCCCAAGAGGTGAGACCTCTTAAAGATTTTGTGGAGGCCCAAGAGGTGAGACCTCTTTAAAATTATGTGGAGGCCCAAGAGGTGAGACCTCAAAGATTTTGTGGAGGCCCAAGAGGTGAGACCTCTTAAAGATTTTATGGAGGCCCAAGAGGTGAGACCTCTTAAAGATTTTGTGGAGGCACCAAGAGGTGAGACCTCTTAAAGATTTTGTGGAGGCCAAAGAGTGAGACCTCTTTAAAATTATGTGGAGGCCCAAGAGGTTTGAGACCTCAAAGATTTTGTGGAGGCCAAGAGGTGAGACCTCTTAAAGATTTTATGGGAGGCCCCAAGAGGTGAGACCTTCTTAAAGATTTTGTGGAGGCCAAAGAGGTGAGACCTCTTAAAAGATTTTGTGGAGGCCCAAGAGGTTGAGACCTCTTAAAGATTTTGTGGAGGCCCAAGAGGTGAGACCTCTTAAAGATTTTGTGGAGGCCCAAGAGGTGAGACCTCTTAAAGATTTTGTGGAGGCCCAAGAGGTGAGACCTCTTAAAGATTTGTTGGAGGCCCAAGAGGTGAGACCTCTTAAAGATTTTGTGGAGGCCCAAGAGGTGAGACCTCTTAAAATTTTGTGGAGGCCCAAGAGGTGAGAACCTCTTAAAGATTTTGTGGAGGCCCAAGAGGTGAGACCTCTTAAAGATTATGTGGAGGCCCAAGAGGTGAGACCTCTTAAAGATTTTGTGGAGGCCCAAGAGGTGAGACCTCTTAAAGATTTGTGGAGGCCCAAGAGGTGAGACCTCTTAAAGATTTTGTGGAGGCCCAAGAGGTGAGACCTCTTAAAGATTTTGTGAGGCCCAAGAGGTGAGACCTCTTAAAGATTTTGTGGAGGCCAAGAGGTGAGACCTCTTAAAGATTTTTGGAGAGGCCCAAGAGGTGAGACCTCTTAAAATTTATGTGGAGGCCCAAGAGGTGAGACCTCTTAAAAATTTTGTGGAGGCCCAAGAAGGTGAGACCTCTTAAACATTTTTGTGAGAGGCCCAAGAGGTGAGACCTCTTAAAAATTATTGTGGAGGCCCAAGAGGTGAGACCCTCTAAAAATTTTGTGGAGGCCCAAGAGGTGAGACCTCTTAAAAATTTTGTGGAGGCCCAAGAGGTGAGACCTCTTAAAATTTGTGGAGGCCCAAGAGGTGAGACCTCTTAAAAATTATGTGGAGGCCAAGAGGTTTTGTGGAGGCCCAAGAGGTGAGACCTCTTAAAAATTATGTGGAGGCCCAAGAGGTGAGACCTCTTAAAATTTTGTGGAGGCCCAAGAGGTGAGACCTCTTAAAAATTATGTTGTGTGAGGCCCAAGAGGTGAGACCTCTTAAAAATTTTGTGGAGGCCCAAGAGGTGAGACCTCTTAAAAATTATGTGGAGGCCCAAGAGGTGAGACCTCTTAAAAATTATGTGGAGGCCCAAGAGGTGAGACCTCTTAA
>ONZH01025001.1:0-54844 GCA_900303285.1 Rhinella marina
TAATACACGCTACAAAGGGCTGTAATTTCCCACTTCAGCCACCGAGCGAATAATACGTTTTTTTGGCAACAGTAATAAATGCCAGTAGCTTTTAAAATATAGAACTTTGGTGCTGTAGGCCAAATTAACATTTTTTGACAATAATACACGCTACAAAGGGCTGTAATTGTCCCACTTCAGCACCGAGCGAATAATGCGTTTTTTTGGCAACAGTAATAAATGCCATATTATACACCAAAAATGGCTGTAATTGTTCCACTTCAGCACCAAGCGAATAACACGTTTTTTTGCAACACTAATAGCTGATAGAACACTTTACTATATATAACTTTGGTGCTGTACGCCTACTAAAACTTTTTTTGACAATAATAAACGCTACAAAGGGCTGTAATTTTCCCACTTCAGCACCGATCAAATAATACGTTTTTTTGGCAACAGTAATAAATGCCAGTAGCTTTTAAAATACTGAACTTTGGCGCTGTAGCCCAAATCAACCTTTTTTTTTTTTTACAATAATACATGCTACAAATAACTGTAGTTTTCCCACTTCAGCAACGAGCGAATAATACGTTTTTTTGGCAACAGTAATAAATGCCAGTAGCTTTTAAAATATAGAACTTTGGCGCTATAGGCCAAATCAACCTTTTTGGACAATAATACACGCTACAAAGGGCTGTAATTGTTCAACTTCAGTATCAAGCGAATAATACTTTTTTTTGGCAACAGTAATAAATGCCAGTAGCTTTTAAAATATAGAACTTTGGCGCTGTAGGCCAAATCAACCTTTTTTTGACAATAATACACGCTACAAAGGGCTGTAATTTTCCCACTTCAGCACCGAGCGAATAATACGTTTTTTTGCAACACTAATAGCTGATAGAACACTTTACTATATATAACTTTAGCGCTATACGCCTACTAAAACTTATTTTTTAACAATAATACACGCTACAAAGGGCTGTAAATGTCCCACTTCAGCACCGAGCGAATAATACGTCTTTTTGGCAACAGTAATGAATGCCAGTAGCTTTTAAAATATACAACTTTGGCGCTGTAGGCCAAATCAACCTTTTTTTTTTACAATAATACACGCTACAAATGGCTGTAATTTTACCACTTCAGCACAGAGCGAATAATACGTCTTTTTGCAACACTAATAGCTGATAGAGCACTTTACTATATATAACTTTGGCGCTGTACGCCTACTAAAACTTTTTTTTTTTACAATAATACACTCTTCAAAGGGCTGCAATTGTCCCACTTCAGCACCGAGCAAATAATAAGTTTTTTTGGCAACAGTAATAAATGCTTTTAAAATATAGAACTTTGTTGCTGTAGGCCAAATTAACATTTTTTTTACAATAATACACTCTTCAAAGGGCTGTAATTGTCCCACTTCAGCACCGAGCGAATAATACGCAAGAATGTCTCTTCTTGCATTAAGTTCACTGTACTGTCTCTAAACACCCCTATTGAACCCTATTCTGCTTCAATACTTCTCTCCCTATCCTTTCCCTACACTTCTATTCAGCAATTTGTACTTTTGATGAGGTTTTCTACTACTTTCCCTAGCTCCTGCAGATGTCTCTTCTTGCATTAAGTTCACTGTACTGTCTCTAAACACCCCTATTGAACCCTATTCTGCTTCAATACTTCACTCCCTTTCCTTTCCCTACACTTCTATTCAGAAATTTGTACTTTTGATGAGGTTTTCTACTACTTTCCCTAGCTCCTGCAAACGTCTCTCCATGCACTAAGTTCACTGTAGAATGACAGAATCCAAAATGGCTGAGGGTATTTATAGGGCTGTGACATCACAGAGCTGGCTGGCTGCTGATTGGCTGCATGCATGGCATTGTGGGTGATCCCTCCCTCATGTTCTTTTCTCCACGTGCATGTGCAGCCACCATTTTAGTGAAAAAAAAAAAAACAAAAAACGATTCGTCACCACGTCCTGAAATTCGGATCGAATTCCACTTCGTCAGATTCGATTCGCTCATCTCTAAAAGTGATCAAAAGGTCATACACACTCCAAAATGGTATAAATCAAAAGTACAGATCGCACCGCAAAAACTGACCCCCCCATATAGCTCCATACAAATAAAAAAAAATAATTTCTGGGTGTAAGAATATGGTGATGCAAAGAAAAAATTTGATTTTTCCAAAGTTTTTATTTTTTTTCAATATAAAACACAAGAAAAACTATACATATGTGGTATCGTAATTGTACAGACCTGTAACAATACCCATGTAACAATACCAATAATTGTGTTTTTTTTTTTATTCCACTCCATTTGGAAATTTTTCCACTTCCCACTACATTGTATATAACCATAAATGGTGCCAATAGAAAGTACAACTTGTCCTGCAAAAAAAAAAAAGAAAAAAGAAAATAAAATAAAAAAAGTTATGGCTTTGTGAAGGCTTGGGAGTAAAAAGCAAAAATGGAAAATGGCCCGTTTATTAAGGGGTTAATCATAAGTGTATAGCCTGTGTTATCTGTTTCCCAACTATTATTTATAAGGAACTTTCATTCTGCTGTATTTGTAAGTAGCGGAACTGCTGAGGTAGCAAGATATTATTTACTTTGGAAAATGAGCTTTTTGCAATACCATGGATCATGTGCTTGGACATAAAATGTAGTTTTCCATTATACCATTACATAGTAGCAGAGTTTATAAGGCCGAAAAATAACATCTGTCCATCCAGTTCGGCCTGTTATCCTGCAAGTTGATCCAGAGGAAGGCATAAAACCCCTGTGAGGTAGAAGCCAATTTTCCCCACAACTTTCCCCAAATCCTTTCCGACTTCAATCAGGCAATCAGAATTACTCCCTGGATCAACGACTCATCTCTAGTAGCTATAGCCTGTAATATTATTAGATTCCAGAAATACATCCAGGCCACTCTTGAGCTCTTTTAGTAAACTCACCATCACCACCTCCTCAGGCAGAGAGTTCCATAGTCTCACTTCTCTTACTGTAAGGAATCCTCTTCTATGTTTGTGTACAAACATTCTTTCTTGCAGACGAAGAGGATGTCCCCTTGTTACAGTCAGAGTTCTGGGGATAAATAGATGATGGGAGAGATCTATTGATGATCTATAGATGTACTGACTTCTGATATATTTATACATAGTTATTAGATCTCCCCTCAGTCGTCTTGTTTCTAAAGTGAATAACCCTAATTTTGATAATCTTTCTGGGTACTTTAGTTGCCCTCCTCTGAAACGTCTCCAGCCCTGCTATGTCTACCTTGTTCACAGGAGCCCAGAACTGTACACAGTACTCCATGTGTGGTCTGACTAGTGATTTGTAAAGTGGCAGGACTATGTTCTCATCACCGGCATCTATGCCCCTTTTGATGCAACCCATTATCTGATTGGCCTTGGCAGCAGCTGTCTGACACTGGTTTCTACAGCTTAGTTTGCTGTTCACCAAAATTCCTATGTAATTTTCCATGTCAGTGTTACCCAGTGGTTTACCATTTAGTATGTACTGGTGACATGTATTATTCCTTCCCATGTGCATAACCTTACATTTGTCAGGGTTAAACCTCATCTGCCACTTCTCTGCCCAAGCCTCCAATCAATCCACATGCATCTATAGCAGTGTACTGTCCTCTTCCGTGTTAATTACTTTACACAGTTGATATTTTACTGTTCAAACCTTCTACAAGATCATTAATAAATACATTGAGGAGAATAGGGCCCAATACTGACCCCTGTGGTACCCCACTAGTGATGGTGCCCCAATCTGAGTGTGTACAGTTAATAACCACCCTCTGTTTTTTATGACTGAGCCAGTTACTTACCGACATATAGACATTTTCTCCCAGTCCAAGCATTCTCACTTTATATACTAACTTTTTATGTGGTACAGTGTGAAATGCTTTGGAGAAATCAAGATATATGACATCCATTGATTCACCGCGGTCAAGTCTAGAACTTACCTCCTCATAGAAACTGAATAAATTAGTTTGACATGGCTGATGCCTCATGAAGCCATGCTGATATGACGTTATTTGCTTATTTTCATTGAGGTACTCCAAGATAGCATAGAAAACCTTCAAACAGTTTACCCACAACAGATGTTAAACATACCGGTCTATAGTTTCCAGGCTCTGTTTTGGTCCCTTTTTGAATATTGCCACCACATTTGCTATGCGTCAATCCTGTGGAACACTCTCTGTCAGTATAGAGTCCTTAAATATCAGAAATATGGGTTTGGCTATGACATTACTTAATTCTCTTAGGATATGGGGATGTATGCCATCTGGTCCTGGCGATTTGTCTATTTTAATCTTTTTAAGACACTGCTGTACTTCTTCCTGGGTCAGACAGAGCACTTTTAACAGGGAATTTACTTTTACATTTTGCATTTCATTTCATTTCTTTACAATTCTATTATCCACATTGTTTTTTTCTTACCATTATACTTCTGATTGGATACTTTCATAAATGCTTCCATTTGATTGTATAGAAATGAGTGTGTAAGGGTGGTACACACTAAGACAGAGTTAATAAAAGAGTTCCAGGGGCTACGTCTGAGAGAAAATCCATTACACAGCAAATTGTCTGTATCTTTGATTCTTAGGTTGGCCGACTTCTAGGGATTAGTGAACCTGGACAGCCACGTTTGGGACCGTACTGGACATTTGGGTGTCCGTGTACTGAACCCATATCCAGGTTCGTTGTTCGTACTTTAAATAAAGCTTGTTGAAAGGCTGCACCACAGCCAATCAACAAGCAATTAAACTGTGGGCACTTGAAAGCCTTCACACTCATGCCTAGTATTGGTATGGCTGTGATTGGCCGGCGCACTATGTGACCATGCATGCATAAATGCTGGATCACATGGTGCACCGCCATGCAGCTCTGACTAGTGTAGGATGCTAGACAGGATGCTTCTGCAGGCAGGGAGAGTGTTAGGACTTTATTTTTTTAATAAGTCCGAGGGT
This sequence comes from Rhinella marina, assembly GCA_900303285.1. Taxonomy (NCBI): domain Eukaryota; kingdom Metazoa; phylum Chordata; class Amphibia; order Anura; family Bufonidae; genus Rhinella; species Rhinella marina. Next base: position 4,959 of record ONZH01025001.1, read on the forward strand.
GACCTGTAGGCATTATTGAGGGGTGCAATACAGTTACTTTGCACCAGTGAGACAGAAATACCATACTTAATGGTGCCATTTTGGAAGCGCTCACTAGTATGCATTAGGTGCGGGAGAGGGGAAGAAGCGCTGGGGAATATATAAGTATAGTATAGTTATACAGCCGGTTAATTGGATCGGTGTTACCTACCTACATTTGGGGTTGAAAATACTCTGTACTTGCCACCATCAAAGGGATATATAACAGTTATTCAGCTGGTTGATTGGGTCGGTGTGACCTACCTTTTTTTTGTTTGTTTACAATACACTGTACTTGCCACCGTTAAAGGGAATATATAATAGTTATTCAGCCGATTAATTGGGTCAGAGTAACCTACCTATATAACTTTGGTTTAAAATACATTGTACGTGTCACTGTCAAGGGGAATATATAATAGTTATTCAGCCGGTTAATTGGGTCAGAGTAACCTACCTATATAACTTTGGTTTAAAATACATTGTACTTGTCACTGTCAAGGGGAATATATAATAGTTATTCAGCCGGTTAATTGGGTCGGTGTGACCTACCTGTGTTTAAAATACACTGTAATTACCGCCGTCAAAGGGAATATATAACCGTTATTCAGCCAGTTAATTGGGTCGGTGTGACCTACCTATATTTTGGTTTAAAATATACTGTACTTGCCATCGTCAAAGGGAATATATAACAGTTATTCAGCTGGTTAATTGGGTTGGTGTGTCCTACCTTTTTATGTTTAAAATACACTGTACTTGCCACTGTTAAAGGGAATATATAATAGTTATTCAGCCGGTTAATTGGGTTGGTGTGTCCAACCTTTTTATGTTTAAAATACACGGTACTTGCCACTGTAAAAGGGAATATATAATAGTTATTAAGCCGGTTAATTGGGTTGGTATGTCCTACCTTTTTATGTTTAAAATACACTGTACTTGCCACTGTTAAAGGGAATATATAATAGTTATTCAGTCGGTTAATTGAATCGGTGTGACCTATGTATATTTTGGGTTGAAAATACACTGTACTTGCCACTGTCAAAGAGAATATATAATAGTTAATCAGAGGGTTAATTGGGTTGGTGTGTCCTACCAATATTATTTTGGTTTAAAATACACTGTACTTGCCACTGTCAAAGTGAATATATAATAGTTATTCAGCCGGTTAATTAGGTCAGTGTGACCCAGGTTTTTTGTTTTTGTTTAAAATACACTGTACTTACAACCGTCAAAGTGAATATATAATAGTTATTCAGCCGGTTAATTTGGTCGATGTGACCTACCTATATTTTGGTTTAAAATACACTGTACTTGCCACTGTCAAAGGGAATATATAATGGTTATTCAGCCAGTTAATTGGTTCGGTGTGACCTACCCATGTTATTTTGAGTTGAAAATACACTGTACTTGTCACTGTCAAAGGGATATATATAACAGTTATTCAGACGGTTAATTGAGTTGTGTGACTCACCTTTTTTTTGTTTAAAATACACTGTACTTACCACCGTCAAGGGGAATATATCATAGTTATTCAGCCGGTTAATTGGGTCGGTGTGACCTACCTACATTTGGGGTTGAAAATACTCTGTACTTGCCACAGTCAAAGGGATATATAATAGTTATTCAGCTGGTTAATTGGGTCGGTGTGATCTACCTATATTTTGGTTTAAAATACACTGTACTTGCCACTGTCAAAGGGAATATATAATAATTATTCAGCTGGTTAATGGGGTCGGTGTGACCTACCTGTGCTTAAAATACACTGTACTTCCCTCCGTTAAAGGGGATATATAATAGTTATTCAGCCGGTTAATTGGGTCGGAGTAACCTACCTATATTATTTTGGTTTAAAATACACTGTACTTGCCACTGTCAAGGGGAATATGTAATAGTTATACAGCTGGTTATTGGGTCAGTGTGACCTACCTATATAATTTTGGTTTAAAATACACTGTACTTGCCACCGTCAGAGGGAATATGTAATAGTTATAGAGCTGGTTATAATAGTTATTTAGCCGGTTAATTGGGTCGGTGTGTCCTACGTTTTTATGTTTAAAATACACTGTACTTCCCACCGTTAAAGGGAATATATAATAGTTATTCAGCCGGTTAATTGGGTAGGAGTAACCTACCTATATAATTTTGGTTTAAAATACACTGTACTTGCCACCGTCAAAGGTAATATATAATAGTTATTCAGCCAGTTAATTGGGTCAGTGTGACCTACCTTTTTTTTTTGTTTAAAATACACTGTACTTACCACCGTCAAGGGGAATATATAATAGTTATTCAGCCAGTTAATTGGGTTGGTGTGTCCTACCAATTATTTTTTTCAAAACACCTCTTTTACATCTGTGACACAGATACACAATTATTTGTCTGGCAGGCAATTTTGTGGGTGAATTTAACAAAATGAGCAGCAACTAGGGAACGTGGCTGTTCTCCTGGTGCTGCTGGTGGTGGAGCTCCTGGTGCTGCTGGTGGTGGAGCTCCTGCTCCTGCAGCTGGTTAATTGGGTCGGTGTGATCTACCTATATTTTGGTTTAAAATACACTGTACTTGCCACTGTCAAAGGGAATATATAATAATTATTCAGCTGGTTAATGGGGTCGGTGTGACCTACCTGTGCTTAAAATACACTGTACTTCCCTCCGTTAAAGGGGATATATAATAGTTATTCAGCTGGTTAATTGGGTCGGAGTAACCTACCTATATTATTTTAACCAGCTGAATAATTATTATATATACCCTTTGACAGTGGCAAGTACAGTGTATTTTAAACCAAAATATTGGTAGATCACACCGACCCAATTAACCAGCTGCAGGAGCAGGAGCTCCACCACCAGCAGCACCAGGAGCTCCACCACCAACAGCACCAGGAGAACAGCCACGTTCCCTAGTTGCTGCTCATTTTGTTAAATTCACCCACAAAATTGCCTGCCAGACAAATAATTGTGTATCTGTGTCACAGATGTAAAAGAGGTGTTTTGAAAAAAATATTTGGTAGGACACACCAACCCAATTAACTGGCTGAATAACTATTATATATTCCCCTTGACGGTGGTAAGTACAGTGTATTTTAAACAAAAAAAAAGGTAGGTCACACTGACCCAATTAACTGGCTGAATAACTATTATATATTACCTTTGACGGTGGCAAGTACAGTGTATTTTAAACCAAAATTATATAGGTAGGTTACTCCTACCCAATTAACCGGCTGAATAACTATTATATATTCCCTTTAACGGTGGGAAGTACAGTGTATTTTAAACATAAAAACGTAGGACACACCGACCCAATTAACCGGCTAAATAACTATTATATATTCCCTTTGACGGTGGTAGGTACAGTGTATTTTAAACACAGGTAGGTCACACCGACCCAATTAACCGGCTGAATAATTATTATATATTCCCCTTGACAGTGGCAAGTACACTGTATTTTAAACCAAAATAATATAGGTAGGTTACTTCGACCCAATTAACCGGCTGAACAACTATTATATATTCCCTTTGACGGTGGCAATTACAGAGTATTTTAAACCAAAATTATATAGGTAGGTCACGCCTGGTTCATCATCATCATCAGAGAGGTACTGAGGAGATTTTCCCACGTTCTCATCCTCAGACATAAGTGGTTGGGCATCAGTGCACTCAATCTCTGTCACTTCTGGGGCAGGGCTAGGTGAATTGTCCACAAAAACCCCGCCAGCAGAGTCAGCCCCGTTGTCCCACGGTACGATGTTCCCAGCTGCTACTACTTTTCAAGGAGGGCTATCCCTGCCCTGCATAAAAAAAGTTGTGGCTGGGCCTGGCTGGGCTGGGCCTGAGACGGACAGCGATTTGGCGAATGTCCTACCACCACCGAGGATTGCTGGACGTTTCTCGGTGCCTCCTGTTGCCTCCTCCTACTCCACTTCCTCCTCAGGTTCCTCTTCTACCCCCTCCTCATCACGTCAGCGCAACACCTGCACCACCAACTTCAGCACAGCCAGGGGGAAACGACAGCAGGCTGTTCTGAAACTCATGTGTTTGGGGGAAAAAGCCCACACTGCGCAGGAGCTTTGGGTGGGCCTGGAAGAACGGACCAATGAGTGGTTGGTGCCTTTGAGCCTCAAGCCTGGCCTGGTGGTGTGCGACAATGGGCCAACTCGTTTGAACTTGGTGGTGCAGAGGTTCCTAAAGAATTACCCCGATATGTGAGAGCTGTTGCAGAAAGTGAAGGCCGTCTGTGCGTACTTTCAATGTTCTCACCCTGCTGCTGCTCACCTGTCTGTGCGGCAGCGTAACTTCGGCCTTCCCGCTTACCACCTCATATGCGACATACCCACAAGGTGGAACTCCACCTGGCACATGTTGGAGAGACTGTGCAAACAGCAGCAGGTGATAGTGGAGTTTCAGCTGCAGCACTCATGGGTGAATCGCTCTGTGAGTGAGCCTCTATGCGGGACTTGTGTGCCGAGTTGCGCTGTTTCGAGTATTCCACCAACATGGCCAGAGGTGATGACGCCGTCATCAGCCTTACTATCCCACTTCTATGTCTCCTTGAAAAAAATGCTTCAGGCGCTGATGGATGAGGATGTGGCACAGGAGGAAGAGGAGGAGGAAAAGGGATCATTCCCACGGTTATCAGGCTAGTTGTCCACAGGTGGCTCAGAGGGTGGGTTCCTGCACCAACAGTGGCCAGGTACCCAACTGTCCAGCCAGGGCACAGTTTTTGAAGATGAGGAAGAGAATCCCCATTCACAGCAGCGTGGCACCCAAATCAGCTCACAGGCATCACTGGAGCGAGGCTGGAGGATACGTTGCCTCTGGGCAGCCTGGCACACATGAGCGACTACATGCTACAGTACCTGTGCAATGACCGCTAAGTTTCCCACATTCTAACCGGTGCTGATTACTGAGTGGCCACCCTCCTGGTTCCCCGCTACAAGGACAACTGCCGTCCTTACTTCTGTTTCTGGAGCGTGAATGGTAGATGTGCGAGTACAAGCGAACACTGGTAAAGGCGCTACTGATGACATTTGCACCTGACAGCAGGGGCTCAGTGGAAGCATGAGGTGGAGACGATGGAGGAGGAGGAAGTCGCCAATGCAGCAGGGGCACCGTCAACACCTCAGAAGGGATGGTTAGCATGGCCGGAATGTGGAAAAGCTCTGTTTGCGTGCCACAATATATAGCACCACCATCTGATACGGACCGTCTTAGCAGGAGGCAGCGTTTCAGCGACATTCCACACGTCTGGACGTACTGACTGATGGGACTGTCCCATTTAATTTCTGGGTCTCCAAATTGGGCACATGGCCTGAGCTTGCCCTTTACGCCTTGGAGGTGCTGGCCTTCCCTGCGGCAAGTGTATGGTCCAAATGTGTGTTTAGCACAGCTGGTGGGTGATAACGGACAGGCACATCCGCCTGTCCACAGCGAACGTGGACAACTCATGTTCATTCAAAATGAACCAGGCATGGATCCCACAGGACTTGTCCATACTTTGGCCAGAGTACAGAGGTATACTGGCCGCATACAGCCATTGTTATACTCCAGTGCAATTTGTGCATTCTCTTTGCTATTTCCTAATGTTTTGGGCCCTCCATAAACCAAATTGTGAAAAAAAAAAAAGTGACCTCCTCCACCTCTTCCGCCTGCACTGCCACGTCTACTCCACTGGGACCTCCGCCTCCAAGGCTCAAGATTGTTCTGTCTTATATTGGCAGAGTAGAGAAATATACCACCTAGCCATTGTTGTAGACCAGCGCAGTTTGTGCATTGTCTTTGCTATTTCCAAAAAAATTAAAAACAAAATGAAGTTGTGTCCTCCTCTGCCTGCACTGCCTCCCCTCCTCCTCCAGGCTCAAGATTGCTATGTCTTATATTGGCAGAGTAGAGAAGTATACCAGGCGCACCTAGCCATTGTTGTACACTAGCGCTGTTTGTGCGTTCTCTTTGCCATCTCCCAATGTTTGGTGGTTGACAGTTACCAACCCCCCCAAAAAAAAAAATAATTATTAAGAATTGTAATAAGACAACCCATTTTGAATCCATCCAATTAGTGTGGTAGAGGAAATTCTTCTTTGTAGTGTGTCTCTAAAAGTCATGAATTTAAAAAAAAAAAAAGAGGAGCACCTCCTTCATCCATCTTAACTGTTGTAGGAGAGGAAATTCTTCAGTGTAGCGTGTCTGTGAAAGTCATGAACTTTACTTTAAATTAGGAACACTCCCTTCATCCATCTTAACTGTTGTAGGAGAGGAAATTCTTCTGTTTTGCGTGTCTGTGAAAGTCATGATTTTTAAAAAAATTAGGAACACCCCCTTCATCCGTCTAACTGTTGTAGGAGATGAAATTGTTCTGCGGAGTGTGTCTGTGACACTATGGCATTCTTTTTAATTTAAAACACTCCTTTGGCATCCGTCTTACTGTAGTAGGAGAAAAATTCTTTTAATATATAGGTCTCAGATAGGGGACGTGTGAGATGTCTAACTGAGACAAATTTTTTTACCCAGTTTTAACCCAAGACATACAAGCACCAAACTGTCACGCTGTGGCCCTTAGCAATATTAAAACAGAATTGGCAGACACATGGAAAAAAAGAGTATTGACTTCCTCCCCAGCCTCCGCCGCCTCTTCCACCTACACCGCCATTTCCGCAGCCTCTTTAACTTCCTACTCCACTTGGACCTCCGGCTCTTGGTTCAAGATTATTTTTTATTTTTATGTATTTTATGTCTTTTTAAGTCATTTACCAATCCATATTTGTTTGCAGGGCTATTGTACCGCTTTTATGCCCCCTTTGGAGCCTTTTGCAGCTCTCTAGCCATTTGTATTACTTTTTTACAGCCATTTTAGTGCCCCAAAGTTCGGGTCTCCATTGACTATGGGGTTTGTTGTTCGGGGTCACGTTCGAAACCCAAATCGAACTTTGAAACGCTCAGCCGAACTCCTCGAACCCGGACATCCAGCAGTCGGCTCATCCCCAGTTACAAGGTCTCTGTGGAATGGTCAAGGTGAAAAGTAAACCCGCTGGACGTCTCCTGGGTACCTTGGCCCTAGCACACACATCACATGCCTGGACAAAGGCAACCAACCACATCTCATGACCAAGTAGGCCACCAGTACGCTCTGGAGACCAAATGTTTAGTCCCAGCAATACCCGAATGACCTGCAAGTACACAGCAATGGCATTCCTCCAAAATTTTAAGGCGAAGATTTAGAGGAACAAAAAACCAGACGGAAGATTAGTAGGAGCCAAATCCTGACACAGTCATATTTCGGCAGTAAGATCAATACTATCAGCAGCAATAGCAACACCAGGGGAAAGAATCTTACCAGTTCAGTATTTGATAGAATCACAAGAACCAAAACTACGTGATAAGGCACCTGCCTTCACATTACCAGACCCAGGACAATATGTAACAATAAAGTTAAACCGGGTAAAGAACAAGGCCCATCGTGCCTGCCTAGGATTCAAGCGTTTAGCCATATCCAGATAAATCAGGTTCTTATGATCCGTAAGCACAGTGATTTGGTGCTGAGCCCCTTCTAAAAAGAGCTGCCACTTCTTAAAGGCCCATTTGATGGCCAACAGTTCCCAACTGCCAATATCATAATTTCTTTCTGTGGGTGAAAATTTTCTGGAAAAAATGCACATGGCTGCAAATTAGGGAAGATGACACAGCACACACACTTCTACCTCAGAAGCATCTAACTCAACAATGAATGGTTTGGTAACATCTGGCTAAATGAGTACATGTGCCTGAATGAAGCTTCCTTTAAAGAGGACCTTTCACCACTCCTGACATGCCTGTTTTAATAGCTTCATGCATTCCCCATGTAATAACAAGTCTGGAACATCTACTGTTATGTCTGTATGTTGTGCCATTCCTTTATTATTTGCACTAGAAGTTATGAATGAATGTCTATTTGTCTTCAGTAAGGGAACAGAGGGGAGGTAACAAGTTGGGGGTGTGTATCTGCACAGTCTCAACATGGCAGCACTGATTGGCTAGAGTCAGTCTGTGCAAGTACACACCCCAAACTTGTTACCTCCTCTCTGTTCCTTTACTGAAGGCAAATAGCAATTTATTCATAACTTCTAGTGCAAATAATAAAGGAATGGCACAACATAGAGCCATAAGAATAGATGTTCCAGAATTGTTAGTACGTGGGGAATGCATGGAGCTATTAAAACAGGCATGTCAGGAGTGGTGAAAGGTCCTCTTTAAGGGTATGTCCGGGGTTCAGCTCTGAACCCGGACAACCCCTTTAATTTTGCAAACAATTTATGGTCCCTCAATTTTTGGAGGACCTTTCTCTCATGTATAACATGAGATGACCAGTCCAGATAAAAAAAAAAATATTGTCCAGATATACAACAACTGAAACTACAAGAAACTGACCCAGGAACTCTCGGAAAATATCCAATGTTTTTTGAGGTTCTGGAACACAGCTGGGGCGTTACACAGCCCAACTAACGCCATTTTCCATTCATCCTCCTCCCGTATTCTGATCAAATTGTAGGCTCTCTAAGGCAGGGGCAGACTAGCCATGGACCCTACAGGGAAATTTCCTGGTGGGCCAATGCCAAGAGGGCCACCTGCTTATGGCTGCCGGCCAGATAAATAACAATGCTAAAGATAGATAAATTAAATGCACCGGACTATCAGACACACCTATTAGGGAGGAAAATATTCTCCATCAGACCTCAGATCCCCAAGCTCCATCAGACTCCAGATCAGACCACCAAGCTCCGTCAGACCTCTGTATCAGACCCTTGACCTCTGTATCAGATTCCATCTTGGACCTCAGATCAGACCCCCATTCCTCCTCAGACCACAGATCCAACCCACATGCTTCATCAGACATAAGATCAGACCCCCATCAGACCTCTGTATCAGACTACTTTTCCTCATCAGACCTCATATCACACCTCCAAGCTCCATCACACCTCTGTTTCAGACCCCCATAAGATCCCCATTCCTCCTCAGACCTCAGATCAGACCCCCATCATCCCTCCATTCCTCCTCAGATCAGACCTCCAAGCTCCATCAGGTCAGATTCCCACTGATCATAATAGCCTAGGGCATTGATAGCAAACCTCTAGCACTCCAGCTGTGGTGACACTAGGACTCCCAGCATGCTCCATTCATCTCTGTGAAGTTCTGAGAACAGCCAGGCAAATGTGCATTTTGGGAGTTGTAGGTTTACCACAGCTGGAGTGCCGGAGGTTAGCCATCACAGGCCTAGGGAATAGTCCAAAGGCAGATGTGATTAGCCTAAATCAGGGATGCTCAACCTGCGGCCCTCCAGGTGTTGCAAAACTACAACTCCCATCAAGCCCTGCTGTAGGCTGATAGCTGTAGGATGTCCGGGCATGCTGGGAGTTGTAGTTTTGCAACAGATGGAGGGCCGCAGGTTGGGCATCCCTGGCCTAAATGAACACAATGCTGGTATATGCATCTATGATTTATTCAAATTTTACACTCTCAGACTTCATGCACTGCAGACATGGGTTTAATTCCGACAGCAACATATACATAGAGTAAGTTCGCCCCTTGTATGCATGGTTTTCCTGTGGGCAGTCACTGTTTCTCTCCCCAGTCCAAAACGTACTGGTAGGTCATTTGGCTACTTATGAAATTGGCTCTATTTTGTGAATCTATACATATGGGATAAGGATGATTGTGAATGAGAAGATCATTTTTCAGCACAAATAAAATAATTTCACCATTTTTAGGTGGCATTTTTTCTCAACCTAATTTGTATTCATCCTATTTATTTATGCCACTAAATAAAAAATCACTGTTCTTTCAGATTAACATAAAGCTACTACTAAACATAAAGTACTATTGAATATAAAGTTATCTTTTGGCACCTGTACCAAAAAATATCAGGGAATTGCATTGGTTGCAAGGGCATAAGGAACCAGGTTGCAAGGGCACAATGAAGACTATTTATTTGGTCATTAACTTTTCATACAACTTTGCATAAATCAAAATAGTAAGTGTGACCACAAGGAACTTTGTAATATGTCTTATCACTAAGTAATATCCAGTAGTCATGTTATCAGCTGTCACCCCCCCCCCCCCCTTCCTGCTAATTGCTTTTAAGTTTGAAAAATGCCTTTCATTTTTCACAGCTCTAGAGAGGGACCATATTACAAATGTCAATACATATCTCTGGAAAGGGGAGGGGTAGGAATGAGCAGGAGCACACACAGACAAGCAGACTGCTGTAGCTACAGGTCAGTACCTCTCTGTAATGTCCTCCATGATCTTGGGGCTGCATCTGTACTTCTAAATGAGTAAGAGGAGGCTAGGAAGCAGATTCTATTCAACTTTCTGTGTGCAATGGATGGCAGCTAGTCTCTTCCCACCATGTCTGGGAGAACTGCAAACTTGACATCCAGCATGCATAGAAGAAAACAGCTAAAAAAATCCACAAACCACAGCTACAAGTTACACTGTGTTTTTGGGCTTGAGATATGTTGCGCACCCATTTATCGAAGTGCAGCAGGGCTGCCATAGGAATGAATGAGATTGCAGCATAACTAGAACGTATTCTGTGACTGTGACACATGAATCACAAAAAAATCCAGCAGTGTTGTATTTTTACAACTCGCATGTCACAGTCGCAGCTAACATGCAAGTTGTGCCAAAACCCAACCCATTTCTATACAGCCCTGCTGCACTGTGATAAATGGGTGCGCAACATATCCCAAACTTACCATGTAGCCGTACCCTTATTACTTGTGTACTCACTGTACTATTGATTAATGCATTGTTTGTTGAAAGGTTAGGTACGCATTTTCCATAGAGAATCTATCATTATGTTACAGTGATCAAGTACAAGAAACATTTGCAGACAGAAAGTAGTTTATTACAATCATATTTAATAATACAAATAATTAAATACAATGAAAATAGTACAAATAAATAATGTGTAAACAAATAATGTAAAAATTTTTCTAGGGTCCAGCCCATTAAAATAATATCTTAAAAGAGAAGAAGGCCCATAATAAATTTTAATAACATTTGGGCCAACTTCTTGCCATCCTCTTAGGTGGCATTATTTCTGTGAAATAAAATATCTTTAACAGCTATATTACAAGTGCTGAGCAAGGAATTCATTATAAGGCAGTTGAGGTGGAGTGTAGAGTTTCAGTTATCCTCTAGAGGTCGCCTGAGACTATGTTTTAGGCTATGTAGATTCTTCTATTTTGGTTCTGAATGTATCAAACAGATTTCAATTTCTAGAATTCAGATTATAGTGTGCATTCATATAAAGTTAGTATTTGTTCAAGTGAACTTAAGTATTTCATTTTTTCATAGTCTTAATATGTGCAGAAACAGGAAATTACTTTCTAATGCATACCAACTCATTTAATATTATCACATCTGCTATTTTAAGTGTTCATATATGTTTGTCTTAAAATGCATTGGAAGAACATGTGTTTATATAGCCTTAGCATACAACGAATCTGAATTATTATGCTCAATGTTGCTGATTTAAACAAAAAACATATACTTATTGTAAACAGCCATTTTACTTGTGCAAAAATAAATATACAATAAGTTAAATAACTAACAAATAAATACTAAATAATAATTTACTGGTTACATATGCATAACATTTGTGCCACATTGAAGTTGACAGACCCATTGAGACGTCGTTCAGTAAACAATGTACAACACATTATTTATCACCTACACTGCGTTCCCCCTGCTGGATTAGATCAGCAGTAAAATATGGCCCCGCCACTCCATTTAGCTATATAGAACTGTTTAAAATTGCAGAATACATTGCTTGGCTATTTCCGGCAGTCCCTTAGTATTGAATGAAGAGGCAGCAGACATGAGCAACCGCCGCTCCACTCAACATGAGACCTCCATTCCTGTGATGGACAGGGGTTTCAGTGCTTGGACTCCCATTGATTAGACTCTTATCCCTTCTCTTGTGGATTTCTTGTGGAAATGTTTTTCACCAAGAATGTTACCCAACCTTTCCTGGCTATAAGCCAACCACACATCTAAGATAACTTGCATCTTTGGAGAGGGGATTAAGCTTGGCAGAAATGATCTCCTGAAGGAATAAAATGATTTGCCATGTTGAATTCCAACATGCCCAGTTCTGCTTTCCCCAAATGGATTGATACTAAAAAGTCAAAATGATTGCACTTTCTCTGGCCAAGAACTAAAAATTAGTCCAGTATAGCTATTGAGTTTAAAATCCAGGAAAAAAAATATTTTCTTTGAGCAGTAAAGGGAACCAACAAGAAATCAGTGCAAATGGAGTAAAATTAAACTGTAACTTGATAAGGATGGAACCTGTTTTCCCAATTATTATACATAACATTTAGGAAGTTACACAGAAACCTAATTTAGATTATTGGACGATTTAAATAAAAAAAAACATAAAGTCGCTGGTTATATATTAACTGTACCTGAGGAACCATGATACTGTTATATAAGGCAATTTATACATGAGAAGCATACAGGATAAATGCTCAACAACTAAAAGTTGTTCAGATTCATGTCTCCCTTTGTCTGTATACCCTTTGATAAAGCTGGAAGTATATAAACATCATATGGCAACCACAGAAAATGGTAGGTTTGTAGGTCTTCAGAGCTAAGAGATTGACAAATCCAGAACCTTAGTAAAACATATGAATGAGCACCATACCTGACAGCTCAGATGTCGGTTAGAAAGGTCTATAAGCTCTTGTACTACTTCTAAACCAATAGTCAGCAACCTTTCACACTCCAGCTGTTGTGAAACTACATTTCCCAACATGCACAGTTACAGTCACAGTCTGCTACTATGGAAGTGAATGGAGCATTCTGGGAGTTGTCATTTTACAGCAGCTGGAGTGTCGAAGGTTGCTGACCCCTGTTCTAAACAATCTGATGGAAGTAAAAAAAATACACTAATCCTTCATGACTAATAAATAAACTGTTGCTACTTTACAAATTCTTGCACAGTTGGTAACTGTGCATCAGTCATACAAACTGATCTTAGGCTCCCCTTCTTTGTTTTCTTCTTACGTATATTCCAAGTTAAGAGAGCTGGCTGGTTACTTAGGAATAGTATTACTTCTCACATTGTTAGCTTCAGTCATGTTGTCCTGTATCCACTGCACGTAGTTTGTCACTCGAGTGTACACTCCAGGCCTGTTCTTCTTGGCACACTCTTCCCCCCAGCTTATTATGCCATACAACACCATTTTCCCACTGTGCTGACACACAAGAGGGCCACCAGAGTCACCCTGCAAAAAGCAAGAAAAAACCATTGGAAGCAATTCAATATTTAAATTGAAAATATTTCTGTGAATTTATTTGTACAAAGATATGACACTGGTCGCTAGACAATTGCTGTGTGACAAATCCTATATGAAAGTCTTTGGTTTGCAGGTAATGTGTACATAGCATATTAGCAACCAGTCTGTTTTACTTTCTGGATCTTGGTCCCAATGGTAGGGAAACTCTTCCTCAATATAATTTTTTTTAGAAAAACCATGGCACTCCAATGATATATGCAATTAAATCAAAGTGCCTTTATTTTCCATCCATCTCAAACAGTACTTGGAGGCCAGCATTTCGGTCTTGTTCCACACTTTATTCACAGCCTATTCCAGAAGAGTATTGCACATTGCAGGTAAATCTGCATTGCACTGGGGGAAGTCACTTCATTCCTTCCATCGCAATGCAAATTAAAGACACTTTGCTTTAACTGCATATATGATTGGAGTGCCATGGTTTTTCTACAAAATAAATGGTCACTGTGGTGAGAGCTGTGGAGTAGTATTCAGCTTAGCATCGGTCATACCTTGTCATTCACCACCTCAACTACACTATTAAAGTTTTATATCTGTAAATTTAGGCAGAATATGCTTTTAAAATATGATGTCATTTCAATCCAAGAAAATCTGCAAAGCCGGTGTTTGTATAGTCTTTGAGCACCAATCTAGGGCAACAATATGCTCAGGAAATAGTATTGTATGTTTACAAGTAGGACTTCTATTAATTAGGTATACACACAGTATTGTCATCAAGATCTTACCTTGCAAGCATCAACCTTCCAGTTTGGGTCTCCAGCACACAGCATGTTGTTATTGATTAATTTCCCATAGTAATCAGGTGATTGGCACATGTCCTGTGATATGAGCTGAACTGATGTGGACTTAAGAGTTTCAGAAAATCTATGGCTATCTGCAGAAAAGATGTATATCACAGTGTAAGCCTTTTGCCAGTGTATTATAGGATATACAGTACATTATAGCCCAGAGTCAAATAAGTATAATATATTTGTATATTAAAGAGATGGCCAATTTGTACGAATTATGGCAGATTATGTCATAATGTATTTCACGTCTGACACATCTGGATGTCACACAATATCTTGCCCCACCATACTGAAGAAGTTCTCAGTTTTTATCTGTGGGCTGAATAAACATCAGTACTAGTCCCCCACTGCATCAATAGGGTACACAATGGTGGTGGTGTTTTGATTCACCCACATCACTTTTGCTGCCCCTGGACAAATCGTCTTCTGCATTTGCGCAGAACAGTTCACTTACAAATCAGCAAATACTCAAGAAAAGCATCCATCCAGGTACAGCATAGATAGTGGTGATGTGGGTAAATCCTATCATCGCCAGCATCTTTTACCCTACTGATGCAGCAGGGAACATGTACTGATGTTTATGCAGCCCACAGGTGGGGATCCAAAGGCCTTGTACAGCATGGTGGGGGTAAAATTTTGTGCGACAGACAGATGTATGTCACACAAGAAATACCTTAAAACATATCTGCCATAATCCTTGCAAATTGCCCATTCTCTTTAACACCAGCTGTGGCTTACTCAATCAGCAATAATCTACTATGTTCTTGTACAGTAGATTTAGTTTTCGTCACTTCATCATTAAAATAAATTAAGAAACAGCTTACCTTTTCTTTTAAGAATCTTAGAATATTTTTATTATAGCTATATGCCATGAACTAAAGGAAAAGAAATTTGAAATTAACTTACCATAAGCCTCTTTTCCAAACCCAGCAATCTCACAGCGAGTACCATCTCTAAATTTCAGATCATCTGATGGCAGGCAGACGGTTTGCACATAGTCAGACATGGAAGCACATTGTCCTGACTCTGAGCGAATCTTCACCAATGCTAAATGAAGATTTTTGTTTTGTTGTAATTTAATGCATTGCAAATAATAGCATTACTTTAGCTCAATTTTGTTTTCTTACCAGTGGTGGAACTAGTGTGTGTACTGGCAGGCAAGGCACATGGGGTATAACTACCGTGTGAGGGTGCTAATGAGGCATAACTACTGTATGGGGGCATAACTACAGTATGGGGTAACTAAGGGGGCATGACCACCGTGAAGAGGGCACTAAGGGAACATTCTACTGTAGGGAAGCACTAAGGGTGTAAAACTACTGTGTGGTACACCAAAAAGGGAAGGGGGGGCTTGGGGGTGCTGTTGGTAATACAGGGCCAGGGCAGAATACCATAAACTAAACTTTTAACTTTTACTGTCCAATGCTGGACTAGCCGCAGGAGGGGAGTTGTGTGGAAGCTGCTTAGGGGCCCAGCCTTTTCTAGTAAGCACCCTGTTTCTTACCAATATCATTGTTCAATGCGCCTGTCTTCTCACTGTAGTCCTGATGACGAATTATTCTCTCCACCAGAAATCTCTGCTCCCTGTACTCATTTTCTTCATCAAGATGAGATTTTCCTAGTATAATTCTGTAGTCCTTTGGCTCAGGAAACTCACTATATTAAAGAAAAAATAATGGGTTAAGCAGCTTGTAATCTTCTCTGTGTATGTTTTATGAATACAGAAAAGATAACTTTCCTTCTGATAGCTTCTACTCTGCTTGGCTAACGTGTTGTAATACATAAAGACACAGAAATGTATCTAGGCAGCATTGAGACTAGGTTCACGTGGTAAAATCAGTAGCAGAAAAATCAGGCTGCTTTAACATGTCAGTGCTTGGTCAGTGATTTATATCAGTGATTGAGAGCCAAAACCAGGTGCAGGTCAAAAACATAGAACAGGTGCAGATCTTTCCATTATACCTTATCTCCGTGTAGCCTCCACTGTTGGAAATCACTGACCAAACTCTGACTGTGTGAAAGTGGCCTTAAGGCCCATTTACAGTGACCAAGCATCGGGCACATATTCGTTAACATGCGCTCGTATGAATACTTGTTAGTAAACATCTGCCTGTGTAAAGGTGCCATTGATTACTCAATGAATGAGTGAAAGGCTTGTTCATTTGTAATAAGATCATTTGTGCTGTCACCCAAATCATTGTTTGCTGGCAGCAGATTGTGCCATCTAAATAGCAGTCTGCTGCCAGAAAACAATGATACTGTATGGGGACAAGTGGCGGCATTAGCAAGTTCTCCACCCTATACTGTGGAGGAGATCTCTGCATGTACTGTAAATGCAGAGGTCTCCTTTACTTATAAGCATACAATTGCCAGGAAGGAATGCTTCCTTCCAGACAATGGTCTGCTCAATTTAGCAGTGTAAACGGGCCTTTAGTTTTTTTTTTTTGGTGCAGAAAATGCTGCCAAATGCTCTTCAGATACTGTATGCCTCCCACTCATCGATTTGTTTACCACTTCGCCATTGACTTGTATGGAAAACCACCATCAAATATACATCAAGTAACATGCCACTTTCAAGTATTTTTCAAATCAGCTGCTGGAAGAAAGAATGTCCACACAGTTAAGTTTTTTACATTGAAGTCAATAGGAAGCCATGGATTTTGAATGTGGATTACAGCAGCAGATTTTACCAATGAGAATATAGCATGACAGTCAGTGAGACACCTGCCTTTTTTGAAAGCCTTGTCTTCCAAAACTTAACATCAGCAGTTACCTACCTGTCTGGAAAGCAGTGGGCTGCAGTAAGCACCCAGCAGGGGTTAATAAGACTGGCACCACACTGGAAGAACTGCTCTTTTCTGTTTCTCCTATTGACTTGGTATAGTGTAGCTATCCATGGCTGGGATTCAACAGGGCTGTTCATTCCACCCACTACTTTATATAATTTGTGCTGGCGATGGCCACAGGTGGGTTCTGTGTGATAATCATAAAAGACAGTATTAGATCACAATATAATAAAAAAAAATACTACATAGTATACCTAGTTATATTTTTCAGCAAAAGTTTCTGTAAATTTGGGTGACTTCTTATCTGTGCTCTGCATCAGTTCCAGAGCTAAGCTCTTTGGAACTTTACATGCACTAGTGGGTGCAAAAGATTTTAGAAGAGCCTAAACAATATTCTAAAAGGTTTACTGTGTTTATCACAATGCCACTGAGGTGAGTTCTTTTTGTGAAAAGGCAGAAATACACATGAGATACATGCCATTCAGTGCTGATGAAGACTAGAATTATGAAATTTTTAACTAACCTGTGTATTCTTTCTCTTCACATTTGGGGAGCTTGCAGAACATACTTGCAATGCCTTTTGGGCCATTAAAATAACACCAAGGTTTTAATCCATTGTGTGGGTTCCTGGGAAAATTACATAAATGATGCTCATTACGAATTGTCGAACAGTCTTATGATAGCTCGGTGTATAATTGTTGAGCAGAACATATTATTACCTGCAGTAATTGTGCTTCCCTATCCCAAGCTTTAATGCATCCTTCATATGAGCATTTACTTGGTAATTTTTCAGTAGTGGAGAATCCCATTGCAGACACTCAATATCGACATTGGTTTTTGACGCAGTGCCTCTATATTCATTGCCATTGACCTTGTAACAATTAGAAATCAAGTCTGAAACAAAAATAAGTAAATATGAAAACCAGTAAAAGTTTAATCTATCTATTTATCTATTTACAGGTTCTATCTATCTATCTATCTATCTATCTATCTATCTATCTATCTATCTATCTATCTATCTCATAAAGAACATTTTCATTTCATAATTTTGTCCGTTCTGGTGAATAAACAGCATTACTTTTGATTATATTTGGGAAGTGCCGTGGAATTATTTTTTATTTATTTAATTTGGAAGTTGGATCGCCTCCACAGCCGCTGGCACTCCATTTTTACTTCATCTACTGCGGTGCCGCTTTTTTCCTTTATATCTATCTCATAAAGAACATTTTCATTTCATCATTTTGTCCTCTACCTTACTTTGTCTGTACCTTTTTAACTGAGAAGATATGAGTGCTGGAGAACAATTTTTGAATGAACACGTGTCCATGGTTGATGCAGTTTCTCCCTATGTGTTCCTTGCACTACAAGAGGTCTACAGTCATGACCAAAAGTTTTGAGAATGACACAAATATTATATTTTCACATGATCTGCTGCCCTCTGGTTTTTATGTGTGTTTGTCAGATGTTTTTATCACATACAGAAATATAATTGCAATCATATTATGAGTAACAAAAGCTTATATTGACAGTTAGAATGAGTTAATGCAGCAAGTCAATATTTGCAGTGTTGACCCTTCTTCTTCAGGACCTCTGCAATTCTCCCTGGCATGCTCTCAATCAACTTCTGGACCAAATCCTGACTGATAGCAGTCCATTCTTGCACAATCAATGCTTGCATTTTGTCAGAATTTGTAGGTTTTTGTTTGTCCACCCGTCTCTTGATGATTGACCACAAGTTCTCAATGGGATTAAGATCTGGGGAGTTTCCAGGCCATGGACCCAAAATCTCTATGTTTTGTTCCCTGAGCCATTTAGTTATCACCTTTGCTTTATGGCAAGATGCTCCATCATGCTGGAAAAGGCATTGTTGATCGCCAAACTGCTCTTGGACGGTTGGGAGAAGTTGCTCTCGGAGGACATTCTGGTACCATTCTTTATTCATGGCTGTGTTTTTAGGCAAGACTGTGAGAGAGCTGATTCCCTTGGCTGAGAAGCAACCCCACACATGAATGGTTTCAGGATGCTTTACAGTTGGCATGAGACAAGACTGGTGGTAGCGCTCACCTCGTCTTCTCCGAATAAGCTGTTTTAGAGAAAATGACTTTACCCCAGTCCTCAGCAGTCCACTCCCTGTACCTTTTGCAGAATATCAGTCTGTCCCTGATGTTTTTTCTGGAGAGAAGTGGCTTCTTTGCTGCCCTCCTTGAGACGAGGCCTTGCTCCAAGAGTCTCCGCCTCACAGTGCGTGCAGATGCACTCACACCTGCCTGCTGCCATTCCTGAGCAAGCTCTGCACTGCTGGTAGCCCGATCCCGCAGCTGAAACACTTTTAAGAGACGGTCCTGGCGCTTGCTGGTCTTTCTTGGGCGCCCTGGAGCCTTTTTGGCAATAATGAAACCTCTCTCCTTGAAGTTCTTGATGATGCGATAGATTGTTGACTGAGGTGCAATCTTTCTAGCTGCGATACTCTTCCCTGTTAGGCCATTTTTGTGCAGTGCAATGATGACTGCACGTGTTTCTTTAGAGATAACCATGGTTAACAGAAGAGAAACAATGATGCCAAGCACCAGCCTCCTTTTAAAGTGTCCAGTGGTGTCATTCTTACTTAATCATGACAGATTGATCTCCAGGCCTGTCCTCATCAACACCCACACCTGTGTTAATGGAGCAATCACTGAAACGATGTTAGCTGGTCCTTTTAAGGCAGGGCTGCAATGATGTTGAAATGTGTTTTGGGGGATAAAGTTCATTTTCTAGGCAAATATTGACTTTGCAAGTAATTGCTGTTAAGCTGATCATTCTTTATAACATTCTGGAGTATATGCAAATTGCCATTATAAAAACTGAAGCAGTAGACTTTGTAAAAATTAATATTTGTATCATTCTCAAAACTTTTGGCCATGACTGTAGACTGTGAAGTGAACAAGTGGCAGGTGGTGGTCAAACACTTTCTTCTATGTGTCAAATTGATTTTTTATGACCCACATGAAAGTGGTTGCCAAAATTTGTACTAAGAATCTAATTTTAGTTTTATAAATTTTGTTTACGAGAAATAGATCAATATATATTGTATAGATGTGTAGTCCATGTCTTTTCTTTAAAATTTTGGTGAAGTTGTACATTCTGTGGCCTCATTTATTCCCTTCATACCACCACCCCAAACCAATTTGCCCAGGTGTTTTTTTAATTAGCAGAAGATTGCATAAGGGTGCCTTCACAAATAGCAGAACTTTTTTTCAGAAATCAGTTTCTTTCATTTGATTGGGGTTGTTTTGGCGGGAATCGTTCTGATTACCCAAATCAGCAGGATTGCAGAAGTCCTACCTCCATCGATCAGATATTGATGACCTGTCCTGAGGATAGGTAATCAGTGTAGGAATCCTGGAAAGCCCCTTTAAAGTTCCATAAATTTTACCTTTGTGAGACATTAAGACATTAGATTTACCTGGGACTGGGACTGATGTGAGTGGTTACCACGAGAGTACAACCATGAAAAATATGTAAAGGCTATAAAAGCAATGTCAGGAAGGGCTTTCCCTGTTTTCCTTTGATAGATCTGATTCTTTGCCTTTAGCCTAAGACAAATGGCTCTCACAAAAACAATTTTTAAGTTACATGAGTCTGTAAAAAATCTAAAATCTGTAAAAACAACTGTAAACTCAGTTATTTTTATTATATTTAAGAAAAAGTAAATACCTATTTCACAGTGTTTTCCAGTATACCCTACAGGACAGACACATCTATGAAATCTTCTGTAGGTGCCATAGTGTAAGCAAGTTCCTCCATGTAAGCACGTGCATTCTATGTAGAGAGAAATGACATCAGCAAACATCTGTCAACAATGCAATCTATAGTAAAGGGATATAGTAAAGTAATTTATAGCTAAATCTGACCATACACATTAGAACTATTTCAAAAGAACCCACCAAAATCGAGCACCTAATATGTATGCTGTACTCCTGACTTTCCTAGGCGGTCATTCTGAACAACATATTTTTAAGTGTTTTCACACCAGCCATTTGGCATGCAGTGATAATGCATGTAGTCTCTTGCTTCCTTTCTATTAAAAATTACAATTATACAATTACTGGTTGCCTATAGCCAGCACTGGGGGGGGAGCTCAGTGCTTAGGAATTTATGCAGTTACGATTGACTGAATTAGAAGCTGTAATAATCTGTTTGCATTTAGCTCCTCCTAGTGGCAGCTGCATGTAAAATGCAGTGTTGTGACATTGGGAAGAGAAGGAGTTCAGTGAAGGGCACCACCTCCCCATGGGCCACGAAGCAGTCACGTGGTCTGCCTCCATTGAAGGTATGCCACTGACCAAGCACACTACATGTAACATTAATTTGTAACATGTTCTGATAATAATGCTTCATTATTGTGATATTATGGCATATGGCTTTTACATTTACCTTCAGTGTTATTTGGTCTTTTGTGGTGTTTATGAAAAATCTAAAAGAAAAAGTTGTATTAGCAACTTTGGACCAGCGTAACCTAAATAATATTCAAGTCATCTGATGAAAACTTACCGATTCTAATCCAGTAATAAACAGAGAGGAAAATGCTATGATGACGATAAGCTTCATCTTCTATTGTATAGACTTTGTCAACTAAAATGAGAGTTACATATTTAGTATGTATTGCTGGTTTAAAGGGAATTTGTGCACCAAACAGGAGCATAATCTATTGATGACTGCTGTGGCCAGGGTATTCTCTATTCTCAGGATATGTCATCGGTATCTGATCAATGGGGGTCCAACACCCAGGACCCCCTGGCCGATCAGCTGTTTCAGAAGGCAACGAAGATCGCAATAGCGCCGCGGCCTTCTCTCCAGGGGCGTAGCTATTGGGGAAGCAGGGGAAGCCACTGCTTTGGGGCCCGAGGGCAGAAGGGGCCCGGGAGTAGTAGCAGGGCTGCAGCATCAGACTGGAGCAAGGGAGCGTCAACAGCATGCAGAGTCTGGCTGCTGTCCTCCCTTTCAAGTTCCTGTGCTGCGGAGCTCAGATACGCCCCCTCTTCACTCCAGCAGAGCAGGACATGGCTTACCAGCTTTAGACACTCCCCCTCTACACAGGACGGGCTGCCTGAGGAGAGAGACTGCAGGGCTGGAGCAGCAGTGTGAAGAGAGCAGACAGTCTGTGAGTCTGCCCTGTGACTGTGTCTTCTGTGTGGGACAGGAGGGGGGGCAGGGAACTCTTTATACTGCTGCAGGATGCTGTAGACCAGCAGCTTCATGCTGTTTAGTTGCTTTACCTCCTCATGAAGCAGCTTGCCTCCATGACACCTGCCCCCCCTCCTGTCCTCTCTCATGTATACAGAGCTCCTGTTCCACCCTCCTTTCCACCTCCTGCCCCCTACTTCTTGTATGAATCCCGCTCAGAGCCCCTTCCACCTACTTGTGTACCCCTCCTGTCCATCCAGGGCCCCTGTCTCACTCCTCTGCCTCTCATTATGATGGTGTCTAAACGCATGCACCATAAGGACCTTCTAACGTCACAGGGTCATGTAACTGTCCCCCCCACCCTGTACTTATACCCTGCATTGTGACCTCTTACCATACCCTGTACAGTGCCCCTAGTCATTCCCTGTACTGTGCCCTATTATACCCTTTCGGTCACTGTATGGAGGTCTTATCTAGTGTACTGCGGAGTTATCCAGTCCCTGTATGACGGTGCTATCCGGTCACTGTATGGTGGTGTTATCCAGTTACTATATGGCTGTTTTATCCAGTCACTGTATGGAAGTATCCAGTCACTGTATGGTGGTGTAATTCAATAACTGTATGGCAATAACTGTCCCCTCCCCTGCCCACGCCACCTTTTTTAGACCTGGCATAAGCGGGGAAAAGTTGCAGACTGAGGTGTAAAGGACCTGTGCGCCACAGTCTGTGTCAGAAATATAGGTATATTTCTGTTTAATAAATGACCCCCTAATTGTCTTATGATTCCAGGGCTAATATCGTTATAATACAGTGCTCCAGACTAAAAAAAAATACCTAGGAGCCATTGGCTCTTGAACTGAAAAATTTAGGAGCCAAATTAAATTTTTAGTTGCCAAATTTAAATACATATAATTAAAAAAGACTTAGAGGAGAAGATGGAAAGTCTGGCCCATAATAGAACAGTCCTATCCTATTTTTTTGGGGGGGCAAGGTGACTAAAAAATGGGGAATTGTGCGTTTTTTATTTATTTTATTCTGTTACATGTTCACCGCATAGGAGATTTTTAAAATATTTTAATAGTTTGGACTTTTCGGACGTGGCAATATGTAAAATGTTTATTTATTATTAATATATTTTATATGTAAAATTGGGAAAGGGGGTGATTAAGGGGCTGTTCAGACGGCCATAGTATTGCTGTTGCGGACAAGAATAAGACATGTTCTGTAATTTCTTGCGGAGCCGCAGCAAGTTTGCACGCCGCCCATTGAAGTGAATGCAGCCGCGTCTATTCTGCAAAATTGGGGAAAAAATTGCGGGAAAGGGCGCAAGGGGTTAATTGCCGCGTTGCCCTGTTATTGAGACCGGGTATGTTATACCGCTGCCTCCTATACTTGATTTAATGTGCTTTACATTCATTGTTTGTTTGTTTTTGTTTTTTTTAAACTTTTTATGTAATAACTTTTAGCCCCCTAGGGGCTAGAACCTGGGAACTTTTAATCCCTTGTTCTATTCACCCTGATAGAGATCTGTTAGGATGAATAGGACTTTACACTCTCCCTGCTGCCCTGTGCTTTGTGCACACAGCAGCAGGGAGCTTACCATGGCAGCCAGGACTTCAGCAGCGTCCTGGTTCCCACTGCCACCAATGAAGGAGGGGGAGAGGGTACCCTGTGGCCACTGCCACCAATGTCTATTATACTGGGGGGTTGGGGGGGGGGCGCACTGCGCCACCAATGAAGTTAACTCTGTTTAATAAAAGTACAGGAGCGGGTGCAGGCGCGACCTGTATTATAGGGAGCTGCAGTCAGCGCTAGTTAACCCCTCAGGTGCTGCACCTGAGGGGTTAACTGCGGCGTATGAAAGCAGCGCGCACCATGTTCTCCAATACTAGGCTGTGCAGTATCGGTAAATGCTGGATCTAGGCGCAAATGGCGACAAGACTAAAAAGTCTTGTCGCCATATAAAAATTCTGAGTCGCATTGGCGACCATTTTGGTCGCCATCTGGAGCCCTGTAATATATAGATTCTAGTGTATTATACAGTGCCCTGTATTTCCCAATAGATAAATGATCTGTGGGTAATGCAGTCCTCACCCCTGACCACCAGGACCAGCTTGTGCTGGCCTCCCCTCTCTGCTCCGCTGTGTACTGGTGCTTATTCTGGCACTAAGGCTGGGTTCACATCACATTTTTGCCATCAGTTTAATGTATACATTAACAGATGCCTCAGACTGATCCGTACAGTGGTGGCCATTCCCCATACAGTTCCCAAAAAAAACATATATGTTAACGTATGCATTTTTTACTGGACTCTGCAGGATACAAAAACGTGGTGTGCTACATATTTGTATATGGTTGGATATAGATAGGGAAAACGTGATGTGAACCCACTGTTACATATGCACAAATGTAATGCCAGGAGGGTCATTGGGGGGGGGGCCATACAAAAATTTGCTGTGGGGCCCAGTCAGTTGTAGCTGACTCTCAGCTTCTCTCAGCTTTTTCTAGGCCAGTGACAACACATTCATCAATCACTTGGCCTAAGCACAGCTCAGCCCCATAGAAGTGAATGGGGGTAGGTGCAATGCCTAACACAGCCGCTATACAATGTACAGAACTGTCCCAGTTCTTGCTCTGGATAAACTTTAGTATTATAGAACAGAAATCCCACATGGCGGCATCCCTGTATGGCAGGCATTAATACATCTGCTCCATTATTTGTCTCAAGTGCTTGATATATACATACATTAGCCCACACTTCCCGGAGGGTTCAAAGTGGGTGCAAATACGACTTGGTATCTATAGTCATATAGTCGTGTTTAGGTGCCTGAGGCTACCCCTAATCACTAGTGCCAGCAAAGTCCATTAAACTGTAGAAAGGCATTTACCTTTGCTAGTCTCCTCTTTATCCAGCTTATAGCATAGCTTCTGGTGGCTTAGTGTCGTAAGTGCCAAAAGTAGGTCTGACTTGGCCAGGGTCATTCAAGTCTGACAGCCTCAGGATGGAAGGTCCTGAACTACTCCTCCTGCGCTTAGCTTGTCTGTTCTCTTCCTTTACTGCCTCATGACTGACTTCAACTGAACTTCACTTCTAACCAGTTGCCTAGGTAGTTATATATGAGGCAACAGCACCACCTAGTGGTGAAAAACTATAATCTGTGGTACTCAGCCTATATTAGGTTCCTGCAGCATGAGAGAATAAAGGGTTATTCTCATTTTAGACAATGGGGGCATATCGCTAGGATATGCCCCCATTGTCTTATAGGTGCAGGTCCCACCGCTGGGACCCACAACTATATCCAGAACGGAGCCCCCGAACTGAATGAGGGCGCACTGCGCATGCGCAGCCGCCCTCCATTCATTTCTATGGGGTAGCTGGCTCGGCTACTTTCGTCGGCTCCATAGAAATGAATGGGAGCGCACCGCGCATGCACGGCCCGGCTCCCATTCATTTCTATGAGAGGAGCAGGGACCTGCGCCTGGTGGTGGCCGGGGTCCTCCAGGCGCAGCGCTCCCCGCTCCGTTCTGGATATAGGTGCGGGTCCCAGCGGTGGGACCCACACCTATAAGACAATGGGGGCATATCCTAGCGATATGCCCCATTGTCTAAGATGAGAATACCCCTTTAAATACAATATATATGTGACATGGCTAGCATACATAGACATTTGCGGTGTCCCTTTCTCACAATATGTGGGACACTTCATATGTGAAAGAGATGGAGATTACAGGCAGATGTGAAGTAACCTAGTGTTACATCCAGAAGGACAAGTTGAATTTTTCCAGCTTCCCAGGCAGGCAATAGTGACTGATTGTGGGTGACAGAAGCCTCAGTCAATAAATTTGTGCCTGCAGCTCAATGCTGATGTCTGAGCCTGGCAACACTGAAAAGGAGTACACTCTAGTGTCCGTCCTGCGCTGGACGGCGGACAGGGTGCCAGGAAGCTGGACATCTGGCCACCCTAGTAACCAGTCACCATGAAAATGCAATGTAAGCTACAGACAGCCTGTTATAGAGCAGGAGGAGCTGAGCTGATTGATATATAGTTTTATTGGAAAAGATTCAGTGTAACATGTATTTCATTCATTTAAATTGCTGCTTATTCTAAGCTTTGAAGTCAAGGTGGTGAACCTATCAGTGATGGACAGTCTTCATTCTATGCCCGTGCATTCATAGATCGCTGTCAATCACTGATAGAACTTCAAAGCCAAGAATGAGCAGGAATTTCGATGAAATACAAGTCTTACTGAATCTTTCCCACAAAACTATATATCAATCTGCTCAACTCCTCCTGCTCTATAATATGCTGCCTGCAGCACAGACACCATGTTTAATGTGTCAGGTTCCCTTTAAAAGCCTGTATCTTACCCCAAAACCTAAAGTGATCATGAATAAACGCTAAAAATAATTAATTTACTTGTATACACAGTATAAGTGATTAGAGCATATAATAGCCCACCTCTGTAACATATAGTCTTGTTTAAAACTTAGTTTGCAATTAGGAATTAGTCAGTGTCTCCATCATTGCACATATTTAGTACTAAGACTGAATATTACACAGTTTTGTAAAGTAAGTTGTAAAATTGCTGTTCAGTCTTGGCACTCACCAGAACAGAGAAGTTCACCTTGCAGCTGCTGTCTTTGCAGATTTTTCTGTATCCTTGGAGCAGCCTGTGCTGTTCTCTATCCTGCAGCAGAGAGGACTGCGCCTTATAATGCTCAGCTCTTGCCTCTCATTGGCTGGCACCGTGCCCCAGGCGTGGCATTGTGGCTGTATGCACTGCAGGCTCATCATCCTGTACATTAACTGTTTGTAAACAAGTTATGTGTCTGTGAGTCAAGTCCAGGGGATTCACACCAGTTTCACAGGAACGGAACTAGTTAACTCTTTGTGTGCAAGGAACTTTTTCTATGATTACATATTTATAAGCCTTATATGGTCAGAGCCTAGTCAGCATAGAAATTGTTGTATTTAATATGGTACTCCGATTTCCTGCCACACTCCAAACTCCTCTTTATTAATCTGGTCCCACAAAATAATTTATCACTTATCTACAGAATAGGCGATAAAATATTGAATGATAGAGCTGTCTCTGCCTGATTGCAAGACCCGCCCTTAGTAGCGGTCCACAACTGGACGGCAGTCCCTAGCTAAGTGCTGGGCCTTAAAGGGAAGGGAACAATGGGAGACAAATAACAAACAAACGACAGAATAACACAGAAGCGAAACGTTACCAAGCCGGGGTCCAAAACCGAAAAAAGCGATTAAATCTGAATCAGAGACACAAACCAGGACCTGTGGAAGACAAAAGTCGAAAAGCCAAGAGGTAGCATAAGTCAAAAGGATTAAGCAAGATCGAGGTACATAAGCCGGGGTCCCTCCCTACAGCGCCACTGGTTTCCCGAGTCTGTTCAGGAACGAGCACACGGCTTGCGGCCTCATCTCCATGGCGATAAGGAGGGAGGAGGAGTCGGCTGCGGACGCGGTTGGCATCCTCGTATCCCTAGCAACCCAGGGTAGGGAAGGACCCAGCAACGCATGCTTCACAAGCGCGGCCAGCGTTCTCTATCCCCTGGACAACAAACAGCAGGGGAGCTGAGCGCTGACGCCCATGCTGGGCCTATTTAAACAGGCAGCCTGCTGGCCACAGTTAGGTCGGCGCTCAACCCCTGCTCGTTACCAAGGGGACAAGGACGCTGGCCGCGCTTAAAGAAATGCAAGCCGCCGGCTCCTCCCCGCCACCCTGTAGCTATGGAGACAAGGACGCCGGCCACACACGTCGCTGGCTCCTCTCTCCTCCTCCACACAGGGATGCCAGCGGCGCTGCGGAGAGGGAGCGCGCTTCCGGCTCCCTGTTATAAGAACTCTGTCTACATCAGCCCCACAGAAGTGAATGGAGTGGTAGACTGGCATACACACTACCATTTCATTCAGAGAGGGGACCCGGAACCCCTTCTTCTTAAGATCAGTGGTCAGACCCCTGATTATTGGTGACGCCATTGTTAGTGTGCGAGGATCAACGCTGAAAGATCTCTACTCCCACCACTGAACCTCCAATGGTGTTTTAAAAGCATATATTAAGATTTAATTCACATAAAAACAAACATATTAAAAACAATTAAAACCCTTGGCCTATATTGATGGTTTCTGAGATCATAACATAATTAAACGTTATCGAGAGGGGCACCATGGTTGCTATGTCATTTTGCTATATTTACTAAAAAGAATACAACTCCTTTAAAGTAAAAACAATGTTAACGTCTTTTCATTTTTCACTCTTAATTTTTTTCAGTATCTCATGTTGCTAGAGGAGAACATAAAAAAACAGTAGGTAAGACATAGGACTATGACCCCATAGACTCGATAGAGAGGTTGTACAGAGCCATAATGCAATTGTGTCCATGATCCCTCAACCTTCAGGTTTAATTTTGGCACTTTCTAAATATAAAACTTAGAGAGAATTATGAACTTCTCAATACTCAATATTGCAGTTCAGCCCTTTGGGTTGTATATACTGTATAATCTGCTTTTGTATGACATTAGACATTCCAGTGTTTAATATCAGAGCATGAGGCCACAACTGTCTTTTCCGTCATTCAGGTTAAAAAAAAAACAGCATTGCAACATAACTATGTCATGAGAAGGAAGTGACTATAACTTGCATAGCTTGTAATAAATATAGCTGGAAGGTGTATATTTTGGGAGATTTATAAAGGACATAAATGGCATTTGGAGATACATACATCTTGCCAGGTGATGAAAACATGATAATGGATATGGCAAAACAATATCATTTATAACACTATTGGAAAAAAACTCTTAAAGGGGTCCAGCTGGTTGGGGGGGGGGGGATTTTAAAAAAATGCTGGAAAACCACTAGTCCTTGACGTGCATATTTGCAAGTTTGCTGAAGCAATACATTTCTCAGTAGGCAAATTGAACTTGTGGACAAACCTTAAAGGGACTCCATCTGAGAGCACCATAAACTGATAACAGGACCCTGAGTAAAATGCTGGATTGACAAACTCATTTTGATAAAATCATTATTGAGCAGTTAGACAGTATAGGAATAAATCAGTCATCCACAGAAGGGTCAGGTATTCAGGAGCTCATAATTATAAGAAATCCTGAGATGATATGCATTCTATTGAATGTAGAACTGGAGCTGCTCAATAGTGATTTTAGTAAAACAGTTGGGTCAATTTACTGTAAGTAACTAATCCAGCGTTTTACTCAGGGTCTCTGTTACCAATTGACAGATTCTCTGTAAAGGAGTTTTCCAAAGTGTGCATTGATTTCCTATTAAGAGTCCACTATGTTACATATTGAATAAACAGCTATTAAGCTGTTACGAATACATCTACAGTCATTGACAAAAATAGCTCACCAAGAAGGAGTTATTGGAATCAAATGAAACTTTACATGTGTGAATGTAATGATGATATATGTAGGTGATTACAATATTAGAGCAAAGGATACATTTATTGGGGAAAACTGTACAATTGAAAAGAGACTCTTACTGCTAGGGGTGACGGACTGTCGTATGTGATGGCTCCCCAAATCACACTAGCAGTTGGGACAGTGTGTCACTCCACAGCAAAGACAGATTGAGGCCCTCACCACAAGGTCTCCATACTTGAACCTGACCATTGTGGGATACCAAACAGATTCTGGATTCATTGCTAAAGACAATATGGTTTCAGTCCATAGCAGTCCAGATTTTCCCTCAAGACACCACTGCAGGTAAAGATGACATGTGATAGATGCCATGACACCAAATTTCCTTCTGCTATGCACCTGGAAATGGTCCAAGCAGAGACAACTGGTGGACAACGAAACTGAGGAAACTGCTCATGCTTGTTGGTGGAACAAATGATCCTCTTTACTTGTGATCTGATTGGGTCATCCAGAGCCTGTTCCAGGGTGTGTGTGCCCCCACATAACCACTGCAACCAACACTTCCTAACAACTAGGTCCAAATGGCCTACATGGTGAGATGGAAAGGAGTACCCTGCTTCTCTTAGTCCAATGATACATCCTCAGCATTTGCTCAGCAAAGTGTTTTTGAGTCATAGAGGCATATCTAGCAGTCAGTGATCTCTCACCAAGAGGTACACTACCCAAAAGTAACCTCTGACAGCCTTTTTTTTATAGGGCAGTGGGGGAGACATTTTTATGCCTTGTGGCAAAACTCACTGTCTAATCAGACCACACTTGTAATAGTTTACATATAAGCTTGAGATATATCTACACGCCTAGTTTTATAGCAATCCAACATTTCTATCTGGGTGCATTATTTTTTTTGTCAATGAGTTTACATACAACTGCAGAGGGTTATACAAGTCAAGTGTGATCTGTTAAGTACAACTAAAATAAAATGTTTACTACAATAAAAAAAAAAGTTTGACAAAATGCAAATGGTAAAATCCAACAATCTCCTTTTTGTCCTTACATTTAACTTTATTATGTTAGGCCATATTCACACATCAGCGATTCACTGACGTGTGCTGTCTGTGTTCTCCACGGACAGCACATGTACCCATTCATTTTAATGTGTGTAGTCACACATCCGTGTTTTAGCACGGTATGTGGTTTTAGCATGGAAGCATGCTCTATTTTGTCTGTGTTTACAGATCCATTATGTCCATTATAGTGAAAAACACTGACCACACACAGAAGCCATCCGTGTTTCATCCATGTTTTAAGGAATTTATAGGAGATAGTCTGAAAATTAATTTTCAGCTGTGCAAAGTCAGTGGAAGACGAATGACACACGTAGAGAAAAAAGCAAATACACGGACCAAACATGGATCCTTTACGGAAATCTTCACAGATGAATTACTGATCATTTTATCACAGATTTAATCACTGACACATATGTGTGAATAAGGCCTAAAAGAAAAGGTGATGAAAAAAACTATGCATACTGCAATAGGTATTGCTGCAGAGCCATACAATTATGATGTTGAATAACCAGCACATTGAACACTGCAAAAAAATGAAAAACAATGCCAGAATTCCTGTTTTTGATCATCCAGCCTTCCAAAAAATGGAATAAAAGTGATAAAAAAACCTGTTTGTACCCCCAGATGTAACTTTGTAACCAATTCACTTTCTCTGACATAACAGTACATCAGCAAGGCGCAAGAGATGTATGGAGTGACCTGGCTGCAATGACATGTAAGCTCTCAGATCCACCGGTCAGTAGTGACCATGGCATCTGAGTGGTTGGACAGAGGGTGGGGGCTCCTTGTGCCCTCTGAACTGAGCCCCCAGCAGTGAAATTGTGGGACTGCGATCAGTTGCTGAAGGCGCCTAAGTGTTGTCATATTGAGCTGCCTGAAAAGCCATTCACAAGGCATGGCCTGATAGGTAGTCTGTTAAAATCACATAAACTACAATAGTGCAGTTTATTGTCGAAGCTATCCCTAAGGGGATAAAAGTCACAGTGAAAAAAAATTAAAAAAACATAAAAAATAAAAATTTTACACCATCACCTTTCTCAATTAGGCCTCTTTCACATGAACGATATGGATTGTGTCAAGATGTGTTTAGTGAAACTTGTACCATTTTACAGTTGTCTTCAATTGCATTCAGTTTTGATGCATTTTTCACATGCATGAAAAAAACTGAAGACTTAGGCCCCATTCACACGACTGCATGAATGGGGCCATATCTATTCCGCAATATTGCGGAATAGATGCGGCCCCATTCACCTCTATGGGAGCGTACAAAAAAGATCCGCTCCGCATAAAAAGATAAAACATGTCCTATTCTTGTCCGCATGAGTGGACAAGTATAGGCATTTTGAATGTGCCTCCCGGCGGTTTGTGTTCCGCAGCGTTGCGGAACAGACGCCGGGCGGCAGCCGTAGTATCCGCAATAATACGGCCGTCTGAATGGGCCATTACAAACAACATCTCCTGGCAACAATTGGTGAAAAATGCATTGCGCCCAGATTCACTTCTATGGACCAGGGCTGCGTGAAAAATGCAGAATATAAAACAGGCTGCTATTTTCACGCAATGCAGAAATGATGCATGAAAAACAATGCTCATGTGCACAGACCCATTGAAATGAATGGGTCAGGATTCAGTTCACCCATTCACTTCACGCATTGCACCCTGGCAGAAAACTCACTCATACATATAAAAATAAATATAAATAATATAGAAATAAACATGTCTGAAAATATCCGTTCTTTTGAAATATTAAGAGGTTTTTCCCACACAGTGAATGCCGTAACAGAAAAAAAATGAATTCCTGATTAGCCATTTTTAGTCACTTTACCCTTCCCAAACAATTGAATAAAAAGTGATCAAAATGTCATATCAATCGGGTGTCAGAATATGGCAATGCAAAAGAAACATTTTTTTTTAAGTACAACAAAAATGAACAACAAACAAAATAAAAACCATACAAATTTGGTATCACCAAAATGCTGCAGTATTTGTCCGGCCTCCTCGCAGCATGTTTGCCGTGCTGTGGCCGCATCTCCCGCCCGTCCCCATTATAGTGAATGGGGCCGGGCTGGACTTCTGGCAGCACATGAGAGCAAATGTTAGTACGGTTAGTGGGGGGAATTTATCATTAGGAGAATATTTGAAGTCAGTTTTGCTTGCATCTATGTTGGAGTACTTTGTGCCACATTTATCAAACGTCACAGGTTGTGTGATAAATGTGGCTTGTCCTTAAACCTAACACTTCTGTCTAGAGAAGCTACTCCACTTTTCCTACTCCACCCTCCTCCTGGAGTGAGATTGCGACTATTTTGCGACTTTTTAAAAAAAGTCGCAATGATAAATCTGGAGTGAAACTCATTAACATGGCTAACCACACCCACTTTTCCACCCATATTACAAACTGGAGTGAGTGGTGTACACATGCAAAAAGTCGCAAAAAAATGCGCAAAAAAGTCGCAAAAGCCCTATCGTGAGACTTTTTGAAGACAAAATTCTGGAGTGAAGGTGTGATAAATCAGGGCCAGTGAGTTCCCCTGCCGGAACAGCCTGCCAGACAAACTAACTCTAGTGTGAAAGTCTAAGGCTGTGTGAACAGAAAAGTAAAAAGGTCTCGGAACGTGAGGAGGAAAAAAACACAAAACTCACCCTCAAAAAACGAGCCGTCAGATAGAAAAAAAAAAAGTTATGGCTCTTTGAATGTGAGGATAAAAAAATAAAATAAAAAATGTCTTGGTTATCAACCCCTTAAGGACCAGGTCAGTTTTGGTTTTTGCATTTCCATTTTTCCTCCAACCTTTCAACAGCCATAACTTTTAAAATGTTTCATTAACATAGCCATATTAGGGTTTATTTTTGCAGGACAAGTTATTTTTTTAATGGCACCATTTAATTTACCTTAACTTGTATTGTAAAATGGGTAAAAAATTCTATGTGAGGTGTAATTTAAAAAAAACGGAGTACTTTGTGAACTAAAATGGCATTTTTTTCACTTGCTTTATTGTATTTTTTAGTCCCCTTAAGGGATTTGTCCTTTCGATCTTCTGATCACTTCTCCCACAGACTGAATATAATTCTATTGCAGTCTATGGGATTTTCACAGGCTGCCTGTCAGGCTGTGCTTCATGCTTGGCTTTTCAGGCAGCTTACTATGACAATACTGGGAACATTTACAAGGCCCTAGGCCGTCATAGCAACTATTCTGAGACCTGTGATTTCACCGTGAGGGCTTCAATTGGAGGACAGAAGGAGCCCCCCCCCCCCGTCTATCCCTACAGATGCTGTGGTCGCTATTGACAGTGGCATCTGAGAGGTAAAGTAACTGGTATCAGCTTGATCATCAATCCCAGTCACTGCTGGTGAGGTTCAACAGTATTATACAGTGGGTACCCGCTGTGTATGGAGTGAGATCAGCCCGTGAGCCCCTTCCATACAATCCCTTAATTCAAATTATGTGCATATTATGCGCTAACAATTTAAGGGCTCATGCACACAAACGTATTTTCTTTCCATGTCTGGTTTTTTGCGGACCGTATGCGGAACCATTCATTTTAATGGGTCCACAAAAAATACGGAAGATACTCCATGTGCATTCCATTTCCACATGTCCGTATTTCCGTTCCCCCCCCCCCAAAAAAAAAGAACATGTCCTATTATTGTCTGTATTACGGACAAGGATAGTACTGTTCTATTAGGGGCCAGCTGTTCCGCAAAATACGGAATGCACACGGACATCATCTGTGTTTTTTGCGGATATGTTTTATGAGGACCGCAAAAGATATACGGTCGAGTGCATGAGCCCTAAGACACAAACAGATTTGAACTTTAAGGGATAAAATCATGTATCACTGTATGTGTAAGAAATATACATAGCTTATTATCATGTATTTCCTCAGGAACTGGTTTTAATAACAATGCATATATGTTATGTCTTCTCCTTGACCTCCTCCATGCTAAACTATGAGATATTTCTTCCGCTAAACTTTTTTCCTAGATCTGGTCAACTGAGGATCTTTCATAGGCCAGCTGTCTGCAAGTTACTAGGAGAAGTTCCTTAGCGACATATTCATAGTGAAAGAATGAGTCATACTTTTCCCTTCAATCTCACCCTTTATCATCAGCTTGCCAATTTCGATTGCTCATTCTAACTCACTCGCTAAGAACCGGAACTATGACTTGTATAGGCACACGTTTTACATTCTTGGCATTAGTAACCAGCACAGATAAGTGGAAATTGGTAAGATTAGTTTTATATTCAAAATGTTCATGATATTGTGGAAAAATTAAGAACAAAATGTATTTAATAAATAGAATAACCTTTAAAGGGAACCTGTCACCATAAAAATGCAATGTAAGCTGCAGGCAGCCTAATAAAACGTTTTGTGGGAAAAGATTCAGTAAAACTTGTAATTTATCCATTTCTATCTGTGCTCACTTTGGGCTATGAAGTCAAGGAGGCCGTCCTATCAGTGATTGAGAGTCTTCCCTTTATATCTGTCAGTCACTGATAGGACTTCATCCTTAAATTCAGTGGCGTAGCTATAGGGGTCGCAGCGGTTGCAGTTGCGACTGGGCCCCTAAGCCAGGGGGGCCCAGAGGGCCCCCCTTGCCACTTGCAGGGCCGCACCGCCAATTAGCCAGGTGCGGCGCGGCCCTGCGCACAGATGGGAGCGGCGGCGGGGCAGAGGGAGATGAGCGCTTCCATTGTGGAAGCGCTCATCTCCATAGTCATCTGTATCGCCGTCCTCAGGACGGCGATACAGATGCCTGTATTGTACTGCGGGGCAGGGGAGGGAGAGGCGTCTCCCCTGCCCGTTCCTCTGATAGGCTGCAGGCAGCCTATCAGAGGCCGGCTCAGGCGGCGCGATGACGTCATCGCGCCGCCTGAGCTGTACAGCGTGGGACACAGTCCGGAAGAGGCCTGCATCGCATCGCTGCCAGCCTGATGGAGGTAAGTATTAGTGTTAATTTTTTTTTTTATTGTAGCACGGACCGGAGCTCTATTGGGGGCACTGGGGGGGCATTTTTAGGGGCACATGGGGGAATTTTTACTGGCACATGGGGGCACCTGGGGCATTTTACTGGCACTGGGGGCATTTTTACTGGCACATGGGGGCATTTTTACTGGCATATGGGGGCACTGGGGCATTTTACTGGCACTGGGGGCATTTTTACTGGCACATGGGGGCACTGGGAGCATTTTACTGGCACTGGGGTATTTTTACTGGCAATTGGGGGAACTGGGGGCATTTTTACTGGCACATGGGGGCACTGGAGGCATTTTTACTGGCACATGGGGGCGTTGGGGGCATTTTACTGGCACTGGGGGCATTTTTACTGGCACATGGGGGCACTGGGGGCATTTTTACTGGCACATGGGGGCACTGGGAGCATTTTACTGGCACTGGGGGCGTTTTTACTGACACATGGGGGCACTGGGGGCATTTTTACTGGCACATGGAGGCACTGGGGGCATTTTTACTGGGACATGGGGGCACTGGGGGCATTTTACTGGCACTGGGTGCATTATTACAAGCACTAGGGCCATTTTTACTGGCAAATAGGGGCACTGGGGGGTATTTCTTACTGGCACTGGGGGCATTTTTTACTGGCACTTGGGGGCATTTCTTTATGGCATGGGAGCACTGGGGACATTTTTACTGGCACTGGGGGCATTTTTCTGGCACATGGGGGCACTGGGGCATTTCTTACAGGCACATGGGGCACTGGGGGCATTTCTTACTGGCACATGATTTTGGGGGGGAATCAATGGAGGGAACTTCTGGCGCATTATTGGGGCATTTCTTACTGGCACATAATTTGGGGGGCATCTATGGGTGGGGAGCACTTCTTACTGGCACATTATTGGGGTGAAATTTTGGGGGCACTTCTTACTGGCACATTGGAAGCATTATTACTTTTGGGGCACAGTGGGGACATTAGTACTGTTGGGGGCACTATTACTAACAAGTGCACTCTGGCAGAGAATTATTAGTTGGGACTTTGGGGAGCACTATTACTGTGGAGGGCACTATTACTGTGGGGGGCACCCTGGCACAGTATCAGTGCAGTTATTTCTGGGGAGCGTTATGTTTACACTATTACTGGGCGCACTATTACGGGACACTATTTGCTGGGCACAGTTATTTTAGGACACTGTGTG
The DNA here is from genome assembly GCA_900303285.1 of Rhinella marina. Lineage (NCBI taxonomy): Eukaryota > Metazoa > Chordata > Amphibia > Anura > Bufonidae > Rhinella > Rhinella marina. Next base: position 41,665 of record ONZH01025001.1, read on the forward strand.
CCAATAATTATTGAAGGGCACTATCTGTGTGGTACTAGTAGCACAGTACTGGGGGTGGTAGGATGATTTGTCCAGAAGACGGGAGGATGATGGAAAAGTAGTAAACTAAGATTTTTTTCTGTCAAACTGCAGAGATGAGAAATGGCTGAAAAATGGCGTCTGGTCTGAAAGGAGAAGATGAGGAAAGAGAAGATCTACATCAGAGGAGACGTCACTGGATGTAAGAGGTAAGAGGCGCTATATTAGGCTACATTCACACGAACGTTGTGTTTTGCAGTCTGCAAATTGCGGATCTGCAAAAAAAGGATGATGTTCCGTATGGCATCCGTTTTTTTTTTCAGATCCACTGTAACAATGCCTATCCTTGTCCACAAAACGGACAAAAATAGGAATAGACATACAGATGCGGATAGCACACAGTGTTCATGTAAATGAATGGGTCCGCATCTGAGCTGCAAAATATGCAGATCGGAGGCTAAAAAAAAACAACTGTTGTGTGAATGTAGCCTTACCCTGTATGTTCTGTAGTGATACACGTAATGTTAGGAGGGAAAAGGTTAGGGTGAGAATTTGGCAATTTTTGACTTGGCCGGCAGAAAAGCTAGGTGCACCAGCGCTGGGGGGGGGGGGGGGGCAAGCTGAACTCCTGCACCAGGGCCCATGAGCCTTTAGCTACCTACGCCCCTGCTTGACTTCATAGCCCAGAGTGAGCACATATAGAAAACGTGTAAATTGTGAGCTAAAATGAATCTTGTCCCACAATCTGCTTAGTTCCTTCTGCCCTATAACCTGCTGTCTGCAGATCAAACACTATGTTCTACAAGACAGGTTCCCTTTAAGATGTACATGTCTTTTCAGTTTATTTTTAATATTGTGTAGGGACTGTGGTGTTAAACATTTTTGTAATATACTTTATTAAGGAAAGATGTTTCTTTGTACTAGAAAACATGATGTACAGACAGTGGTGTACTAAGGGGGGGGGGGCATGGGGGGCGGTCCACTCCGGGTGCCCTCTCCAAGGGGGGAGGGGTGCCAGAAGCAGTGAGCGCTTCCATCAATACAGATGGAAGCGCTCATTGCTGGAGTGTCAGGAGCTGATGTCACTCACCCACTGCTCAGCTCCCCGCGCTCCTCAACTCCTTCAGGCCTGCGGCGCTCTGAATGATGAAGCAGGAAGACTTCTCCCTGCTCCACCATTCAGCCTGCAGGCACAGATCGCACTGGCGGCCTGTGAGGGGGCGGAGCCTGCAGACCAAAAATCTTCAGAAGCTCCGCCCACATTGTGCTGCAGAGCGATCTGTGCCTGCAGGGATGAGAGGTATGTGAGCTTCAGGAATGGGACAAGGTGAGTAGGTACTGTGTTTTTTTTTTTTTTAATACAGAGGGGGCACGGAGGACTTTATTAAAATGGAGGGGGCACAGAGGAATTTATTACTATGGATGGGGCCCAGAGAGCATTACTAATATGAAGGGGCACAACAGGCATTTCTACTATGGAAGGGGCACAGAGCCAGAGGGCATTATTACTGTGAAGGGGGCACAGAGGGCATTATTACTGTGAAGGGGGCACAGATGGCATTATTACTGTGAAGGGGGACAGTGGTCATTATTACTGTGAAGGGGGCACAGAGGGCTTTATTACTATGGAGGGGGCACAGAGAACTGTATTACTATGGAGGGGGCACAGAGGGCATTACTACTCTGGAGGGGGCACAGAGGGCATTACTAATGTAAAGGGGGCACAAAGGGGATTTCTACTATGGAGGGGGCACAGGGGGCATTGCTAGCACAGTGGGCATTACTACTATTAAGGGGGCGCAATGGGTATTATTACTGTGAAAGGGGCACAATGGGCATAATTACTGTGAAGGGGCACAATGGGCATAATTACTGTGAAGGGGCACAAAGAAGGCATTACAACTGTTAGGGGGCACAATGTGGGCGTAACTACTGTGAGGCGGCACACATCTGTACAAAACTACTGTGAAGGTTGTACAATGAGGGCAATACTACTTTGAAGGGGGTACACTTTTTTAAGTATTGGGGGAGGGGTGCCAGAGAAAGGACACCCTAGGCACGCCACTGCATACAGAGGCTACCAGCCTGCCTCTTTTCACTACCCCAGTCCCTATGTACATGTGCCTGCTCACTGCCCATCTCTCTGGCTATCTGACTTTCTGCCAGTGCTAACAGCTCACAGCCCTGCTAGTTTAGCTCTCTTCCCAATGCTATTAAGTGCAGGGAAAATAGCAAGGACCAAGACTTCCAGCTCTTAGCTCAGGGAAGAGAGCTAAACTAGCATAGCTGCCAGTGGTTGGCGCTGACAGCAACTGAAATTGGCAGGGAGATGCGGAATGATAGGGAACATGTACATAGTCAGGGACTAAGGTTGTGGTAAGAGGCAGTCTTCCAGCCTGCTTCTTTATGTTACACACAGGAGTCTTCAGCATACAGTAAAATGCTGAAGACAAGCTCTTCTTAACAATACTAGTTACACCCTGTTTTCTCCATACAAAGAAACATTTTTCCCTAATAAAGTATATTGTAAAAGTGTCCCTGTCCCTATACAATATTAAACAAATGACAGCTACACTTTAAAATGTACAATGTTATCCTGTTTATAACATTTTATGGACAAATCACTGTATCGGCCCATGCTAACATAATAGTCATAACATAGGTGTGCAAATTAATGTGGCAGGGCCCGAACAGTAGCAATGAGGGAACAGTGAGGAATTCTAAGTGTATTGAGAGTGTTTATTTTTTAGCATATTAGGCAGAATAATTTATTTTCTCCACAGAATACCCCATTAAATATATTTAGTTTCTTTGCTTCATAACCATTTTTTTCCAGTACCCTCAGGCCACAGTGATTTCTGGCACAGACACTATACAGTCACACCTCAGGAAACACCCCACTACTTCAGGCTTCACACACCTACAGCAATTTTTTCTTTCTCCAATAAATAGGTATCAATTGCATTAATTTGCAGTTATTTCCTCCACTCTGACCATTTCCTGCAGAGCTGATATAAAATACCAGATGGTGCTATGATCATTCCTATTTTATTTTCACTAGTATACTGTTGCATTTGTTTACAATCCAACAGAATGAAAACTTTGTTTCTAAAGATTTTGGGAAAATATGTAGTATATTGTTATGGCTGACAAAACAATAGGTCTAGCCGGTATGTTTGAGGTCATAAAGTAATGCCTTCTTGGTATAGTATTTAACTCTTTCCTGACACAGCAATTTTTCATTTTTGCGTTCTCGGTTTTCTCTCCCTACCTTCCTAGAGCCATAACTTTTTAATTTTTCTGTTCACATAGCTGTATGAGGGCTTGTTTTTGTGGGATAAGTTATACTTTCTAATTCCACCATTTAATATTGCATAGCATGTAGTGAGAAGTGGGAGAAAAATTCCAAATGGGGTGGAGTGTCACCGAAAACCATCTAAAACTTAACTTTTAATGTCACATGATAAAAACCTTGGTGCAACATACAACACTAATATAACATACAACATGCACGGGGTGAAGATGTACTATTAGGGGATACGTATTTGGTTGTTGGGCAGAAAAACCTGTCCCTCGTATTCACCCTATCGAACTAATAAGCCCTGCCTGATAACGGAATAGCCGCCCCGATAGGAGCGATCCCGTGTCTCGAACCTCCTAAGGTCCCTGATGAGACCCTGACACAGGAAAGGGCCCGACACCACCTCTACACCAACACAGTGAAACAACACAATATAATACAAAGTCCGTCTACCAAATACGGTCAGTAGTCAATAGTCAGTAGACTTAAACAAACTCAGTCAAATAGTGGTAGGATATTAATTAAATGTATCCGCTGGATAATCCTAAGATGCCAATGGAAGAGATAACGTTAATTCCTTCAAGATCAAACCAAAAACCTGACGCGTTTCACTGAACCTAAACAGGCTCAGATCATCAGGGGATAGCACAACTGGATGATGCCAATGATAACCCAGCATACAAATATTAAACCACCAACATGATATGCAAATACACCTGAAAATAAAGTACAAAGTATTAGCTGGAACTTTTATCATACATGAAAAGAGGGAGCCATATGACAAAACATAGGTGTGAATTGACTCAGCACACTGAAAAGATAATGTTGCTAATATGCTGAAATCCTATAATACAAAATATAAATGTGTTGTAACCTAGGCTAACCACTCCAGCTTATAATATACCAGGCATCTTTAGCCTAAAAATAAGGCCGTTGCTGAATGATGTCTGCCCCAGCTACAAACAATCAGGTAGTAAATGGCGCTACTTGCGTGACCAGACACTATTATAAATGCCAAACGATGTGTCATGCAGAGGGGATAACGGTCTCCACCCGGTCCCGTAACGTCCATGGCGTGCCAGAGGGGAGCAGGTATGGACCGCGCCGCTATTTAAAGCCGGCGTGCCCCTCCTCCGTAATCAAAACACTTCCTGCCGAACGCCGCGATCACGTGATCCCAGACTAGGTCACGTGACCGCATTGAGTTCCACGATGCGTTCCACAGCACTACTACCCGGAATTGGAAAAAAAAACATAATCCCTCCGAAGTTTTACAGTTTTTTTTTTCTTTTCATCGCCATATTCTGAACCCCATAACTTTCTTATAGCTATGTCTATTGAGCTGTGTGGGAGCTCCTTTTTTGAGGAATGATCTGTAGTTTTTGGTAATACCATTTTGGGGTGTCTATGACTTTTTGATCACTTTAGTGCAGGCTTAGTACAGGCTTTTTTGCACACTGTGATGCCCATGATGTTATTTTATTTTGTTTATTTATTTTGATTTTGGGGAAAGGATTTGAACTTTAATATTTTATTTTTATATTTTTCAAAACCTTTTTTTACTTTTTTTTTTTTTTTTTACTTTTTGTTAAGTCCCCAAGTGGACCACAGCTTTCAATCATCAGATTGGAACCTATACAGAATAATGGAATTTGCTCCATTTTTTGTACAGAAATCACTATATCCCAGGTTATTTTTACCTAATACAAACTAAGTATACTCCCCTGCCATCAGGCAAATGAAACAGAAATTTTGGGAGTCATTTATTAAACTGGTGTACAGTAGAACTGGCTTAGTTGCCCATAGTAACCAATGAGATTCCACCTTTAATTTTTGACAGCTCCTTTGGAAAATGGAAGGTGGAAGCTGATTGGCTGCTATGGGCGACTAAGTCAGTTCTACTTTACACCAGTTTGATAAATCTTTGTCATGCGGACAGCACACCGTGCTCCGTTTTACGCTCCCGCAAAAAGAATAGAAGATGTCCTATTTTTGTCCCCAATTGCGGACAAGAATAGGCATTTCTATGATAGCCACGGCATGTGCGGTCCGCAAATTGCGGAACGCACATGGGCCGGTATCAGTGTTTTGCGGATTCGCAATATGCGGATCCGCAAAACACAATGGTCGTGTGAAAGTAGCCTTAATGAGTGTTTATGAGGTCTCAGAGCACAGATAAGAAGTTCGTGTGCTCCTCAGATGACGGAAAGGACAAAAAATCCACAGGCAGCTAGTAGAGCATGTCAGCTCTGTACACAAAAAAGGATTCCATATTGTTAGTAAAGACCAATTAAAAAAATTGCCCCCAAAGGTGTACATAGCCTTATTGTCTCGATACACAGGAGGATATGCAGGCTTATCTTAGGCTACTTTCACATTAGTGGCACGATTGCCCGGCAAGCTGTTCCCACAGGTGAACAGCCTACCGGATCCGTGCTGCCGCTAGTGCACATGTGCAGCCGGAACTACGCAATGGGATTGGGCTGGAGTTCCGGCTGCAGCATGGTAAACATGCCGAGAGGCAGCCAGACTAAAATTACGACATGTTTCCCGTGCTGCGGCCGGAACCCCGGCCGAACCCCATTATGGTGAATGGAGCCGGAGCGTAGTTCCGGCCACACAAGTGCACTAGCGGCAGCACGGATCCAGCTGGCTGTTCACCCGCCGGAACAGCCTGCCGGACAATCGTGCCACTAGTGTGAAACTAGCCTTCGAAGGATATGTAACTTGTGGGATCAATCTCTTAAAGGCACAGTCCTTACAGTCCATATTTAAAGTCTAAAATGTATGGTGGCTCACCTCTATTCAAATAATGGGGTCGGAGGTGCAACTATCTTGTGACTATACCCGTAGTCACTGTGTAAGGGGATATCTAAAATATATATTTAGATGTGCACACTTCTTATCTGTTGTGCATGGACATAAAGTTGAGTAGTCGGTAATAGTGGTTTAAGGTGATGGTTTAATGGTAAATATTCACAACAATAATAGGTCTATTGCATAAATGTACCCATATGTGTGCCATATACCAGTATATAAATGAGGGTCTTAATGATAATGAATTAGCGGTTAAAAGCTATTTATTGGGATATAAGCAAATAGGATTTATAAAATAAGCTTGTAAAAAAAGGAAATGTATATAAAAAAAAAAAAAAAAAAAAAAAATATATATATATATATATAATAAATATATATAAAAACAAACAGCAGAAGTATCAAAAATGCCGTAAAAATGAATGTCCAAAGAATTGTTGGAGCTCAGCTAGCTGATTAGTTTGAGCATGCATATATTAAAAAATGTTTTTTAGTACATTACCAGTGAGGTGATTTCAAGCAATATGCTCCTCTTTTCTTTCTTTAAGGCAATGAGCCCCTTAGATGATAGGCCCCTTGATTGGGTGGCTGTTCCCAGGCGTTCTTCAACGGAATAAAGCCTATTAGTGGTGGTCTTAGCAAGAATGAGCAGAAGCTTAGATCGCGGCCTCCGTGGCGTCCCACGTGGGCACGCGCCTCTCAGGTAAAAAGTGCTGACTCGGCGTTCTCGCCGGCAGCGCTGTAGAAGTAGGGGCTGTTAACGCTGCTCCGCTTTAGGTGAAGCGCTGTGTCAGCGTCAGCCGATGATTCTCCGTCCGGATAATGCCTTGCCAGCGCTGTGGATGCAGCGGAGGCGCCCGATACTTTACTCTGCAAAGGGTGTTTGGCGGCGTGGGTTTAATCAGCATGCAGGTAGTGCCGCGGTTATTAGCAGAGGTTTCCAATTGCTGTTTGCAGGTATATCCTCTGTAGTTGGGGCGTCAGGAATTTTCCTTAGTAGGTGCGCGCTACGTCTCTCCTCGATAGGTCCTATGTCACCAAACGGGTTTCGGGGCTCTAATGCCCCTTCCTCAGTGGTTATTGGACCTATGGTTGAGCTTGGCCTTTTATAGGGTTTTTTTTTTTTTTTTCAAAACCAAGTTTTTTTGTTCCAAAAAATGTGGAGTGGATCGCTATCATTCGCTGGATTGCAGTTGACGTAAATATCATTATGAACGGATTATAAAGTGTATACATAAATGTCCAGACATAAGATATTTGGGCATTAGTAACAATAATATATGTGCGCAGAAGGTGGTATACAGAGAAGTTATGGTTATTGGACATTCGGTTGCTGTAATAAGTCAATGACATGCGCCAAAATTTATTTGTGTAGTTTGTGTAATTGTTATTCATGTAATTGTCTTATTTGTTTATGTCTAGTAATGGTTGTTTGTCTTTATATTGTGCTTGTCATTCTAGTGCTTGTCTTTGGTTTATTTTCAGTCTTAGTAGTGTTTGTCTTTAAATGTGTGTATAATCATGGTAGTTGTCTTTCTAGTTGTTGTTAATTTAGTACTTTCTCTCTGCAACCATTATTTTCTGATGTTGTGAATATATTTGCGTATTTTTGTCCTTTTGAATTTGTATTTTTGTCTTTTTTATGTTGTATAGTGCCGTAATTGTCTTTTTAGTGTTTGTCTTTTTTGGGAATTGTCTTTCTAGTGGTTGTCTCTGTGATGTATTTACATATTTGTGTTTATGTGGTTTTTATCCTTTAAATTTTCTCTCGTTTGCTTTATATAATGTCGTGATTGTCTTTTTAGTATTTGTCTTTTTCAGGAATTATCTTTCTAGTAGTTATCTCTGTGAAGTGTTTTCATATTTATGTTTTTGTGTTTGTGTCGTAATTGTCTTTTTAGTATTTGTCTTTTAAGGAATTATCTTTCTGGTAATTGGCATGCCGTAATTGTTTATTTAGTATTTGTCTTTTTTAGGAATTATCTTTCTAGTAATTGTCTCTGTGATATATTTTCTTATTTATGTTTTAGTGTTTATGTCGTAGTAGTTTTTTAATATGTATCTTTTTAACAGTTATATTTCTAGTAATTGTCTCTGTGGTGTTGATGTTTTTGTCTTTTTAAGTTTTGTTTTGCGTTGTATGGTGTCGTAATTGTCTTTTTAGTATTTGTGGATTGTCTTTCTAGTAGTTGTCTCTATGGTGTATTAATCTCTCATTGTCTTCTTAATTTTAGCATTTGTCTTTCTAATAATTGTCTCTGTGATGTATTGCCTATCATGAGGTTCCCAGGAAGATTTGCATGAAGTCAGGGGGTGAGGGCCCCCAGGGGAGGGGAGATCGGAGTGCTGGGTACACAGCCTGACTCCGATGTCCCGTCTCCGGAAGGCACACACCCCGAGTTCAACAGCCATCTACTGAGGTAAGTATGTTGGGTTTGTCAAATACTTTTTCTTTTGTATATTTGCCCTCTTTTCAATGTAACAATTGTTAGAAGTGTTTTCTGAGTGTCCTTACTCTCTTTCTTTTTGTGTTGTCTGATATCCTGATTATCTGTATTTTATTTTTCTTGCTAATGATTGTCCCTATATTTGTTTTTTGGTCTGTGAGTTTTCCTAAAATCTGCCTTGAAGTTTTGTGTGGCAGGGGGGTGGGGGCCCCAGGGGAGATCGGTGTGCTGGGTACACAGCCTGACTCCGATGTCCCATCTACAAAGGGCACCCATCCCAAATTAAAGGAATCCAAATAGTTCTATTGATCTATCCGTTGAAGAACGCCTGGGAACAGCCACCCAATCAAGGGGCCTATCATCTAAGGGGCTCATTGCCTTAAAGAAAGAAAAGAGGAGCATATTGCTTGAAATCACCTCACTGGTAATGTACTAAAAAACATTTTTTAATATATGCATGCTCAAACTAATCAGCTAGCTGAGCTCCAACAATTCTTTGGACATTCATTTTTACGGCATTTTTGATACTTCTGCTGTTTGTTTTTATATATATTTATTTTATAATATATATATATATATATATATATATATATATATATTTTTTTTTTAATATACATTTCCTTTTTTTACAAGCTTATTTTATAAATCCTATTTGCTTATATCCCAATAAATAGCTTTTAACCGCTAATTCATTATCATTAAGACCCTCATTTATATACTGGTATATGGCACACATATGGGTACATTTATGCAATAGACCTATTATTGTTGTGAATATTTACCATTAAACCATCACCTTAAACCACTATTACCGACTACTCATATTTAAAGTCTATCAGTCCTTTGGGGGGGAGGTACCTATCCTCCTGGTTCTTTAGTGTTCCCAAGGGAGACAAACAGGCCAGGGTGTTTGCTCCACTTTCACTGGACAGCACAAACCATTTTTTACAGCTGCCTCATTTAGCAAGGAGGAAAACTCTCTCTTCTCTTATGCTCCTTACCAGCTTGTCAGTGAAATGGCACGCCTGCAGGGTGAGTAGCTTTTTTCATCAATTCACAATCTATGCAATTTAGGGGTATTAACCTCAGGGGCGGATTGGGAATTAAAAGTGGCCCTGGAAAAAAAAAATAAAAGTGGCCCTATGTTGTGGGTGGGACCAGATCGAGAGAAGGCGGGGCCAACATGGGTAGGCGGGGCCAGAAATACCATACAGCGAGCAGTATATCATGCTGCAATTTTTTATTTGGCTCAGTGCAGCACAATATACTGCTCCAGAAGAGGCCAAAACCTCTCTAAAAGCTGCCCCTCTGTGGTGCCCAGTGCCAACTGCCATGTCCTGTCCCCCTCCTCCACTTTGCTCTAAGATATAGAGAAAGGGGATGAACAGTTAAAACACAGGCAACAGCAGAGAGGCAGCCCCACCATCAGTATTCTGACGGTCTTTCAGAGTTACCATGCAGCGTCACTTACCTCTCACATCCGTTGACGTCTCCTCTGATATTCTCTTTCCTCATCTTCGCCGTTAGGACCAGACAACACATGATGACATCTTGCCGTGTTCCATCTCTGCAGAGTTTCACACACAGACATCTTAGAGTCCTCAAATTTCCATCATCCTCCCCACCATGGTGCCCCAACACTGTCATCCTGCTGCTACCCCAATATACTGTAAAAATAATAATGCCCCCTATAGTGTCCCCAGTGGCAATAATGCCTGCCCCCATCAACAACAAACTGCCTATAATTCCCCCAGTAATAATAATGCCCTCAGTAATAGTAACCCCAGTAATGCCCCCCTGCCCCCAGTAATGTCCTTAGAATGGTCACAATAATGCCCCCCCTCCCACTAGTAATGTAACTAGAGAGCCCCCAGTAATTCCCCCTCTGCCCCCATTAATGTCCCTATAGCGGCCACACCAATACCCCCTACCTCCCAGTAATATCCCTGGTCACAGCAATGCACCCCACCCCCAGTAATGTCACTATAAAGCCAGCAGAAATGTCCGCTGTCCCCAGTAATGTCACTATAGAGCCGCCAATATTGCCCTCCCTGCCCCTAGTAAAGTCCTTATAGTGCCCCCAGTAATGCCCAATGCCCCCAGTAATGTCCCTATAGAGCCACCAGTATTGCCCTCCCTGCCCCCAGTAAAGTCCTTATAGTGCCCCCAGTAATGTGCCTATAGAGCCACCAGTATTGCCCTCCCTGCCCCCAGTAAAGTCCTTATAGTGCCCCCAGTAATGTGCCTATAGAGCCCCCAGTAATATAGAGTGGTCACATTAATCATGCCCACCCCCCACCACCTCCTCATTTTCAAATGGCTTGTAAAAAAAAAACAACTTACCTGAGTGTGCAGACCTGCAGCAGCCTCTTCTGGCTTCTGTCCTGGAGCAGGAGGGGTAGGGTGATGACACAGCGTCAGTCGCGATGACGCTGGGAGTGGGAGGAGCCAAAGGTCCTTTGACCTGGAGGGCAGAGTAGTGCTCTCTCTCCTGCTGTCCAGTGTCAAAGGACCTGGCAAAAGGAGGTACAGGGGCGGGCCGGCACAACCGATGGAATGCAGCACAGCTTACAGCAGGGTGGGCGGCGGCCGTCGCTCTCAGGTCAATACACATACAATCCACACTACAATACACATTGCGGCGGCCGACAGCCCTGCGGCGATCTCATTATCATGACAATGGTAATGTGTATTGTAGTGTGGATTGTAATGTGTATTGTCGTGAGAGCCAGGGGCGTAGCTATAGGGGAAGCAGGGGAAGCCACTGCTTCAGGGCCCGAGGGCAGAAGGGGCTCGGGAGCAGTAGCAGCATACAGCACAGAGGCCTGCCGACAGGGGCGTAGCTATAGGGGAAGCAGGGGAAGCCACTGCTTCGGGGCCCGAGGGCAGAAGGGGCCCAGGAGCAGTAGCAGCATACAGCACAGAGGCCTGCCGATATCCTTCTTACAAGCTCCTGTGCTGCGGAGCTTCAGACACGCCCCCTCTTCACTCCAGCAGAGCAGGACCTGGCTTACCAGCTGTAGACACGCCCCCTCTACACAGGACTTGCTGCTGGAGGAGGAAAGAGACGCAGGGCTGGAGAAGTGTGTGGAGAGGCAGACAGTGGGTGAGTGAGTCTGCTGTGTGGAACAGAAGGGGTAATGGCAGGGAAGTCTTCAAGCTGCTGCTGGGTGTTGTAGTGTACCAGCAGCTTCATGCTTTTCAGTTGGTTTACTGCCTCATAAAGCAGTCTGCCTTCATGACACCTGCCCCCCCCATATCCTGTCCTGTCTTATCTCATCCTCATGGAGCCCCTTCTGTCTCCTGTCCTCATTCATGTATCCAGAGCTCCTGTTCCACCTTCCTTTCTCCTATGCACAGCACAGCTGCCCTGCATAGACCTCCAGCCCCTACTTCTAGTATGAATCCCCCTCAGAGCCCCTTTCACCTACTTGCTGTGTCCACCCCTCCTGTCCATCCAGGGCCCCTGGCCCCTACCTCTGCCTCTCATTATGGTGGTGTCCTTCTAATGACTTAGGGTCATGTGACTGTGCCCCCACCCCGTACTGTGCTCCCTTATACCCTGCATTGTGCCCACTTACCATACCCTGTACTGTGCTCTGTTATACCCTTTTATTGGGTCACTGTATGGAGGTGTTATCTAGTGTATGGCGGCGTTAGCCAGTCCCTGTATGACAGTGCTATCCGGTGTCTGTATGGTGGTGTTATCCAGTCACTGTATGGAGGTATCCGGTGACTGTATGGTGGTATTACGCAGTCACTGTATGGCGGTATCCGGTGACTGTATGGCGGTTTTATCCAGTCACTGTATGGAAGTATCCAGTCACTGTATGGTGGTATCCGGTGTCTGTATGGTGGTATTATGCAGTCACTGTATGGCGGTATCCGGTGACTGTATGGTGGTATTATGCAGTCACTGTATGGCGGTATCCGGTGACTGTATGGTGGTATTATGCAGTCACTGTATGGCGGTATCTGGTGACTGTATGGTGGTATTATGCAGTCACTGTATGGAGGTATCCGGTGTCTGTATGGTGGTATTATGCAGTCACTGTATGGCGGTATCCGGTGACTGTATGGTGGTATTATGCAGTCACTGTATGGAGGTATCCGGTGACTGTATGGTGGTATTATGCAGTCACTGTATGGAGGTATCCGGTGTCTGTATGGTGGTATTATGCAGTCACTGTATGGCGGTATCCGGTGACTGTATGGTGGTATTATGCAGTCACTGTATGGCGGTATCCGGTGACTGTATGGTGGTATTATGCAGTCACTGTATGGAGGTATCCGGTGACTGTATGGTGGTATTATGCAGTCACTGTATTGAGGTATCCGGTGTTTGTATGGCGGTGTTATCCAATAACTGTATGGCGGTTTTATCCAATCACTGTATGGAAGTATCCAGTCACTGTATGATGGTGTTATCCAATAACTGTATGGCAATAACTGTATCCCCTTTCCTGCCCACTCCACCTTTTTTAGACCTGACATTAGTGGGGAAAAGTAGCAGATTGTGGCGCAAAGGACGTGTGTGCCAAAATCTGTGTCAGAAATACACTTAATATAGGTATATTTCTGTTTTAATAAATGACCCCTA
>ONZH01025002.1:0-33591 GCA_900303285.1 Rhinella marina
ACTTATATACAGAAAATGTTGAACCCCAGGGCTAAGGGTCGAGGACGAGGGCGTGGGCATTCAATTGCTGCAGGGGACAGAGGCCGTGGTCCTGGGCAGGGTGAGACAGTACCTGCTGATAAGGGAGCTGTGGAACGCCACAGAGCTACACTCCCTAGCTTCATGTCTCAACTTACAGGGACACGTGGTAGAGGAATGTTGAAACCACAACAGTGCGAACAGCTGATCTCGTGGATTGCGGACAATGCTTCAAGTAATTTGTCCACCAGTCAGTCTTCCACGCAGTCCACCCACGTTACCCAAGGGAGCACTCCTCTGGCTTCCTCCACCTCAACCTCCTTCCCCCCAGTCTGCCCCCTCCCAGGAAAATTTGGAATTCGATCCGGCATACTCTCAGGAACTGTTTTCTGGACCCTTCCCAGAGTCACAAACCACTTCTCAGGTTGCTGCTGACCTCGTTTCCCGATGCCCAAGTTTTCCAACTGTCGCAGTCTTAGGGTGATGATGATGATGATGACAATGTTGAGTTAGTGGAAGAAGTTTGTAAAGAGGTGTCAGACGATGAGGAGACACGGTTATCAGACAGTGGTGAAGTTGTTGTCAGGGCAGGAAGTCCGAGGGGGGAGCAGACTGAGGAATCGGAGGATGACGAGGTGACTGACCCAAGCTGGGTTGATATGCCGAGTGAAGACAGTGCTTCTGAGGCGGAGGCGAGTGCTGCACCAGAACAGGTTGGAAGAGGCAGTGGGTGTGGCCAGAGGGAGAAGCAGGGCCAGAGCTGGTGCATCAGCAGCAACTGTTTCACGTAGTGAAGCTGCCGTGGCGAGGCCTAGATGTTCGCAAGTCTGGAGGTTCTTTAAAGAAAGTGAGGATGACCGACGGACTGTGGTGTGCAACCTGTGCCACACCAGGATCAGCAGGGGTGCCACCACTACTAGCCTAACCACCACCAGCATGCGCAGGCATATGAGTGCTAAACACCCCACTCAATGAACCAAGGCCGTTCACCACCTCCTGCGGGTCACACCACTGCTCCTTCCCCTGTGTCACTCGCAGCCTCTGCTAGTCAACCCCCTGCCCAGGACCCCGGCACGAGCGCCTCCCGCCGGAAAACCACACCTTCACCTCCACGATCCTCCACAGTGTCCACCAATGTTTCCCAGCGCAGCGTTCAACTGTCTTTACAGCAGACGCTGGGGCGCAAGAGGAAATACAGTTCCACCCACCCACATGCCCAAGCCCTCAAAGTCCACATCTCCAAATTGCTGAGCCTGGAGATGCTGCCCTATAGGCTGGTAGAGACCGAGGCCTTTCGCAATCTCATGGTGGTGGCTGCCCCTCGGTATTCGGTCCCCAGCCGCCACTATATTTCCCGATGTGCCGTCCCAGCCCTACACCAGCACGTGTCACAGAACATCATCCGTGCCCTGACCAACGCTGTTTCTGAGAAGGTCCACCTAACAACGGACACTTGGACAATTGCCGGGCAGGGACACTATATCTCACTGACGGCACATTGAGTTAACTTGGTGGAGGCTGGGACCGAGAGTGACCCTTGGGCCGCTCATGTACTGCCCACACCGAGGATTGCGGGGCCTACCTCGGTCACGGTCTCTCAGACGTACTATGCCTCCTCCTCCGACCCCTCCTCCTCCTCCACCTCCTCCTCCAAATTACCATCCGTGGGCACGTCGCCTTCAGTCGGTAGCTCTAGGCGCAGCAGCAGTGCCGTGGGTAAGCGCCAGCAGGCGGTTCTAAAACTGCTGAGCTTAGGTGACAAAAGGCACACCGCCTAAGAGCTGTTACAGGGCATCACGGCGCAGACCGATGTGTGGCTGGCACCGCTGAACCTCAAGCCAGGCATGGTTGTGTGTGACAACGGGCGTAACCTGGTGGCGGCTCTGCAACTCGGCAGACTGACACATGTGCCATGCCTGGCCCACGTGTTCAATCTAATAGTTCAGCGGTTCCTCAAGACATACCCCAATCTGTCTGATTTGCTCACCAAGGTGCGCCGCATCTGTGCGCATTTCCGCAAGTCGACCACAGATGCTGCCACTCTCAGGGCAGCGCAGCGCCGCCTACAACTGCCCGCTCACCGACTGTTGTGCGACGTGCCCACGAGATGGAATTCCACATTAAACATGTTATCCAGAGTTTACCAGCAGCGCAGAGTGATTGTAGACCGCCAGATGTCAACTTCCACCAGAACTGCTAGTCAGGTCACTGATTCCTCAAGTCTACAATGAGGAGTGGACGTGGATGTCTGATATCTGCCAGGTGTTGAGCAACTTTGAGGAGTCAACACAGATGGTCAGCGGCGATGCCGCCATTATCTGCCTCACCATCCCGCTGCTTTGCCTGTTGAAAAACTCACTGCTCAGCATCAAGTCGGATGCTTTGCGCTTGTCACAAGAGACGGTGGAGGAAGATACGTCGCTTGATAGCCAGAGCACCCTCCGGTCTGTTTCTTAGCGCGGATCGGAAGGAGGGGGATGAGGATGAGGAGGAAGAGGAGGAGAATGTCGGCGAGACAGTAGAGGGTACCAGTGCTCAGTCCTTAACTCTTGAGCGTGTATGGGCTGAAGAGGAGGACTTGGAGGAGGAGGAGGAGGAGGAAATGGAGAGTCAGGCCAGTGAGGAGAGGGAATTCTTGCGTGTTGGGACTCTGGCGCACATGGCAGACTTCATGTTAGGCTGCCTATCCTGTGACCCTCGCATTAGAAGAATTTTTTCAAACACCGATTACTGGGTGTTCACTCTCCTGGACCCACGGTACAAGCAGAACCTTTCCACTCTCATCCCTGCAGAGGAAAGGAGTATGAGAGTGAATAGATATCAACAGGCCCTGTTGCACAAGCTGAAACAATTCTTCCCATCTGACGCCGCTAGCGGCAGAGGGCATGTTCTGTGGGCCAAGTAGCAGGGGGAGAGGAGGCGAGCAGGCAGCTTGTCCAGCACTGGCAGGGGAACGCTCTCCAAGGCCTTTGCCAGTTTTATGTCACCCCAGCAAGACACTGTCACCTGTCCCCAGTCTAGGCAGAGTAGGGGGGAGCTGTACAGAAAGATGGTGAGGGAGTACCTAGCTGACCATACTAACGTCCGTAGCGATCACTCTGCTCCATACAACTACTGGGTTTCAAAGCTGGACACGTGGCCTGAACTGGCGCTGTACGCCTTGGAGGTGCTGGCCTGCCCTGCCGCTAGTGTGCTGTCAGAGCAGGTATTCAGTGCAGCTGGTGGCGTCATCACGATAAGCGTACACGGCCTGTCAACTGACAGCGCTGACAGGGCTGACACTTATTAAAATGAACAAAGCCTGGATTTCACCGGAATTCAAATCTCCTCCGGGGGAAAGCAGCTAAAGATTCTCTTCAAACAATTTTTCCGGAGGTCCACCTACAGGCCCTCTGTCCAAACAATTTTTCAGGAGGTCCACCTACGGGCCCTCTGTCCAAACAATTTTTCCGGAGGTCCACCTACAGGCCCTCTGTCCAAACAATTTTTTCGGAGGTCCACCTACAGGCCCTCTGTCCAAACAATTTTTCCCGGAGGTCCACCTACAGGCCCTCTCTTCAAACAATTTTTCCGGAGGTCCCACCTACAGGCCCTCTATTCAAACAATTTTTCCGGAAGTCCACTTACAGGCCCTCTGTCCAAACAATTTTTCCGGAGGTCCACCTACAGGCCCTCTCTCCAAACAATTTTTCCAGAGGTCCACCTACAGGCCCTCTCTCCAGTTCCAGTTTCCAGTTTTATTTGTGCAAAATGCGTAAATTTTTTTTTTGGGATAGTTGTGAAAAATAATATTACCTGCGTATCTATATTGCCCAACATTGGATACGGTAGCAACAAGAAGACTAAACACATGCTGCCCACAGGGTTCCGCAAATTCCTGGTCCACATTGTCAAGGAGCTCGAGGTTCTGTTGATGAGCAACAAGTCCTTCTGTGCAGAAATCGCCCACAACGTCTCCATCTAAGAACCTAAAGACCATTGTGGAGAGAGCAGCACAGCTCGCCATCAAAGTGACGAACCCCAACGCCAGACTGCGCAGCGAAGATAACGAATAAATATCTCTGTGGTTATTTGTGCTAAATAAAAGTTAAATAAACACAAAGAAAAAAAAATTGATCTGCTCCTGTGCCTGATCCACCCAAGTTGAATCTGTCCCATCATGAGAAAGTCCCCCCAAGGAGTCCCCACTGTAACTTGCTTCCCATACAACTACCTCACCCCCGACACCTGTGTCTCGCCATTGTCCACCACCTCCTCAGACAACACTGGTAAATCCACACTGTCAGCACACGGAGACTGCAAAAGGTCTTGCGAATTGGGGAAGAGAATGTTCTGGGCTAGCACATCAGTGAAGGGGTGACTATGGGGTTCCAGGGAGTACGTGACCAGATGCAATCTCCATCTAAAAAGTCATGCCACACTTGATCGAGCTGATAATTGACAATTGTACCGGTTGATGCTAAATTTTTAAGTTGGGGTCCTGCGTCGTCATTCTAACTACATCCGGCTGTTGTCACCACTACACACGCTAGCCCAGGGGGCACTCCTCTGGCTCTTCCAGCTTAACCTCCTTCCCCCCAGCCTGCCCCCCACCTACAGGCCCTCTCTCCAAACAATTTACCCGGATATTAGATATTGTACTGATGTTTTTTTTGGTTCTTCTTTTAATTGCCTCCTGACCTGTGATAGGCAGATTAAAGAAAAGTGCACAAAGTTGTGCATAGGCTACAATAAATAGCAGTGCACCAAGGCTGGCAATAGTAAAATTATATAACAAGAAACAATGAAAGCTGTCACATTCTGTCACTAGTACAGGGGTATGTGCATCCCTAAGCTTAACCCCCACCTCTGACCCTGCCTACTTGCACGACCCGTCCTAGGCAACGGCGTACAACTAGTCGACTTTCCCTAGCCCTAGGTACATGCTGGGGCGTACTAGGAGGGGTAACGATGAGGAGAAAACAATAAAACTAAGACAGAGCATACACGGATAGTATATATATAGTATATATAGTATAATAACGGATAGTGAGCAAGCCGAAGTCAAGCCAGGAAGTAACATTAAAACCCGGGGAGCGAGCAGGAGCAAGGTCTAATAAACGAACCTCGTCAAAACAGAGAAGGAGCTAAGTAACAAGGGATGAGACTGAGTCGTAGCCGAAAAAACACAAGCCGGAGTCAAGTACTGAAGTCGGCGAGGATCACAATCACAAGCACTAGTAGTTAGACTAATCACAGGCAACTTTTGGCTGGCAGGCTGCCTGTTTAAATAGGGCTCCTAGTAGGTCACGTGACAGGGCAGCGCCGCGTGACCTAATTCCCAAACAAACACATATAGCACACATATTCATAGCTGAGCACTGGCCCTCCTGCCAGCGCTCAGAAGCTCCTCCTGCTGGTCGTCAAGGGGATGGGGAGGACGCCGGCCAACGCTGAGACCGAACGTGCGCCAAGTCCTCCCTACCCCTGTTGTCATGGAGACGAGGACGCACATCTCGTCTTCTCTCCTGAACAACAGTGGGAGTCCGACGGCGCTGCACAGAGGAAGCACGACGTCGGCTCCCTGTGACAAAAGCAGAGTAACAAGCATGCCTGCACGGAGATCACCCAACGCGCTTCGCCAACGGCTTCGTCAGGGAATAATGCCGTTGGCGAAATGCATTGGGTGAGTGGGGGGGACCCCACTAAGAGAATTAAGTAATGTCATAGCCAGACCCTTATTTCTGATATTTAAGAACTCTATACTGACAGGGAGTGTTCCACAGGATTGACACATAGCAAATGTGGTGCCAATATCCAAAACAGAGCCCGGGAACTATGGGACGGAAAGTTTAACATCTGTCGTGGGTAAACTGTTTGAAGGTTTTCTAAGAGATGCTATCTGGGAGTACCTCAATGAAAATAAGCAAATAACTCCATATCAGCATGGCTTCATGAGGGAACGGTCGTGTCAAACCAATTTAATCGGTTTCTATGAGGAGGTAAGTTCTAGACTTGACCACCGCGAATCAATGGATGTCGTATATGTGGACTTCTCTAAAGCATTTGACACTGTACCGCATAAAAGGTTAGTATATAAAATGAGAATGCTTGGACTGGGAGAAAATGTCGGTATGTGGGTAAGTAACTGGCTCAGTGATAGAAAACAGAAGGTGGTTATTAATGCTACACACTCAGATTGGGTCACTAGTGGGGTACCACAGGAGACAGTACTGGAGAGGTCACCGTTACTAGTGGGCTACCATAGAGGTCAGTATTTGGCCCTATTCTCTTCAATATATTTATTAATGATCTTGTAGAAGGATTGCACAGTAAAATATCATTTTTTGCAGATGACACTAAACAGAAGAGGACAGTATACTATATATATACTACAGAGGATAGTATACTGTAGATATATATATATATATATATATATATATATATATATATATATATACACAGATAGGAAAGTACACTGCTACAGATGGATATGGATAGATTGGAGTCTTGGGAAGAGAAGTGGCAGATGAGGTTTAACACTGACAAATGTAAGGTTATGCACATGGGAAGGAATAATGCAAGTCATCAGTACATACTAAATGGTAAAACACTGGGTAACACTGACATGGAAAAGGACCTAGGAATTTTAGTGAACAGCAAACTAAGCTGTAGAAACCAGCGTCAGACAGCTGCTGCCAAGGCCAATAAGATAATGGGTCGCATCAAAAGGGGCATAGATGGCGGTGATGAGAACATAGTCCTGCCACTTTAGAAATCACTAGTAAGACCACACATGGAGTACTGTATACAGTTCTGGGCTCCTGTGAACAAGGCAGACATAGCAGAGCTGGAGAGGGTTCAGAGAAGGGCAACTAAAGTAATAACTGGAATGGGTGGACTACAGTACCCAGAAAGATTATCAAAATTAGGCTTATTCACTTTAGAAAAAAGACGACTGAGGGGAGATGTAATAACTATGTATAAATATATCAGGGGTCAGTACAGAGATCTCTCCCATCATCTATTTATCCCCAGGACTGTGACTGTGACGAGGGGACATCCTCTGCGTCTGGAGGAAAGAAGGTTTGTACACAAACATAGAAGAGGATTCTTTACGGTAAGAGCAGTGAGACTATGGAACTCTCTGCCTGAGGAGGTGGTGATGGTAAGTTCACTATAAGAGATCAGGAGGGGCCTGGATGTATTTCTGGAGGTAATAATATTACAGGTTATAGTTACTAGAGAGGGGTCGTTGATCCAGGGAGTTATTCTGATTGCCTGATTGGAGTCGGGAAGGAATTTTTTCCCCTAGTGGGGAAGTGGGGAAAATTGGCTTCTACCTCACAGGGTTTTTTTGCCTTCCTCTGGATCAACTTGCAGGATAACAGGCTGAACTGGATGGACAGATGTCTTTTTTCGGCCTTATAAACTATGTTACTGTGTAGAACCTGTCCTGAGATCTTCCCCATCCACTTCTCCTTCTTGTCAGAGATTATGATTCTGAATACAATTTAATAAGATTTTTAGCTGAATCTCTGTAGAATGGATTTCATGAGAAGTACAGACAGGATGGTGAGGCTGTGAATGAGCAAGAACACTTGTATGCAGTTTCCATTACCACAACCCCACATCACCACAGTCTGTCATGTCCATCCTCTCCGTACTTCATGTCTCCTTATGAACTCCATTCGACAGAGATTCAGCTGAAGATTATATTAATTTGCATTCAGAATCATAATTCCTGACAAGTAGAGCAGGGAGGTGGATGAGGCAGCTCTTTACCTCAGTGTTGTGAAGTAACTTGTCCTCCTGTGTGAATAGGACAGGTTTTGTGTATACTAATAGGATGGCGGCCATTTTATTTCTCCTAGTGATTGCTTCCTAGACAAAACGAGCCATTATATCTAATGAAAGGTATTTGAGATTATATTTATAGTAAAGCAAAATTTAAGTATTTTCATTTTTTTTTAATTCCAGGACCAGCCCTTCAAATATGGGGCAAAATGTGTAAATTGAAAAAATAACAAAATGTTTAAAATCATTGCAATGATGTCATGAGTCATCTGTGAGCTTTTCCTTTCTAGGATAATATTGAGGTTATAAACAGGCACACATCAAAAGATAAGAGATTTACTTTAATAATATTAAGGGTGGAATATTAAGAGTGATGTTCCATAAGACAGGACTCAATGACACCTTCTGGCTCATAAAAAAAGTTTGTACCTTGATCATACCTTGATCTTTTTGTCCTACATTTTTATATGAAACAATTTTACAATGGTTCTTTTGACATCTCTGTTGTTTAAACTGTAAATAAAAGGATTTAACATTGGAGATACAATGACATAAAAGACTGAGACATATTTCTCTTGGTCTGAAGAAGCATCTGTAGAAGGTCCTAGATATGTGACCATTCCAGTGCCAAAGTACAAAGCCACCACTGTGATGTGAGAAGTGCATGTCGAAAAAGCTTTCGACCTTCCCACGGAGCTAATCTTCCATACAGAAGATATTATACAACTATAGGACACTAGAATAATTCCAAAGGGGATAAGAAGAGAGATAAAACTGAAGACGAATGTGACAATCAAATGGTCATGGATATTGCCGCATGCTAGCTTTGTCACCGATAGGACCTCACACATAAAATGGTTGACCTTATTAGGGTAGCACAATGTCACAGGCATTAAAGATGATGGAAGAAAGACATAGGTGAAACTGAACAAGCATACAAAAATGGCAAGACCGCGGCAAACACTCCACCTCATGATAATGGGATAATGGAGAGGACGGCAGATGGCCACATATCGATCAAGGCACATGACAGCGAGAAGTAAACACTCATTAGCCCCTATCCATAGTAGAAGTAAAATTTGCACACTACAGGTGATGAGTGATATGGTTCTTTGGGTTGAGGTGAGGTCCAGTAATAATTTGGGCACAGCACATGAAATGTTACATAAATCTATGAAGGACAGATTAACGAGAAAGAAATACATTGGAATGTGTAAGTGGGGATTCATGAAGATTATACAAATTATTAGAACGTTTCCAGAAATGGCCACCACATAGATTAATAAGAAAACAAAAAACAACAAAAAATTCACCTTCATATTATCGGTAAAGCCGAGAAGAACCAAATCACCAACAATGGTCTGATTCCTTATATCCATGGAGTACAATTTTCCTAATGTGCAAAGACTCCAGAGTAGTTTTTAGTTCCACCATTTATATTATGAAGTATTAAGTTTCGAAAAGTTGTCACTGAACGGAAAGTTCAAACAAACACTACTAGACAAAAAAGTTACCAGTATGTTGTTGGTGGTGGAGTTAATCTCAGAGAAAGAGTCACATTAAATGAAAAATGAAATCAATGAAAATAATAATTGTAAAATCTTGAGAACATAGTGATGCAACTGTTTTGGGTTTATGTCATAGTTATATACGAAAGGGGTATATTTTAGGATTTGCCAAAGGTAACCAAGTGTGTGCTTCTCAATAGAACAATTATCTTTGGAGAAATGTCCGCCCTGGTCACCACTGTGTTCTCCATTTCCATCATTATTTCTCTATTTCATCTTGTATGGTACGGGAATAAAGTTGATATATAACAAGTGTTCATTTCATTGTAAGGAATGTTGCCAAAGGAACTTTTTTATTTTTTTTTCAAATTTTGAACGTTATTACCATTCATAAAATTGAATTTCCAATACTGAGTTATAGCAGACTACATACATACCATGGTGAATAAGTTAAAGATAAATATAGACAAGATATTGTATCTAGTGTTTCAATCATAGAAAGTCTTTACATGATATGTCAAGCTTTTTAAGGGATTTTGTTCAAGGTTAGATCGTCTACGTATCTGTTAAACAAATAAAATAATATTCATGTGAACATACTGTAATTGGTATAACTGTGACATGTCAAAAATATTCATTTATTCACTCATTTGTTATGTCATGTTCAAAATTTCCTTTCTAAAAAGTTCTAGTCAGTAACCAACAAAAATAATGTTTTTCATAGAGCCAAGATCAGACAGAACATATAAGTAGCTATAATGGTCAAGGAAAAGGGTGTCCTGCTCTACTGTAGGTTCATCTTCTACAAGTGCTTTGAATAATGCAGATGGGTCCCTCTTCCAAGATGAGGCATGCAAAGTTCCCACAAAAAGGCTGACCGACAAAAAGGATTTGGCTTATCTGAGCAGGACAGACTGGTAGTAACCTAGTAATATAGTTTGTAAGGTTGAAAAAATACTTACATCCATCCTGTTCAGCCTATTGCATGCAGTTCAGTCTATTTAATCAATTTGGTTCTGAGAAAGTTGGCCAACCTTTACCAAAGCCTTCCCATAGAAAAAGACCTAAAGGTCACAGCCAATCTGTAGGAACCCTACAGGGAACCTGCTTTTTGAACTATAAATTTGCTCGCTAGAACATTCCATACTTCAAGTCCTGTCTCCAGTTACACAGAATGAAGGCCTGTCCATTTTGATTTGCTTTGTAACATTTGCTGTTTGTTGTTACACACAAAGGTCCCACTAGTCAACCAGATGCAAGTGATCTGCTGTACTGCCAGCTTGCTAGACTTTTATTTCCGTGCTTTGACTATGCTTCATCATCGGGTGTAAAGCCAGACCCACCAAAGAACCCAACTCCAAGCAGGAGGACTAAGAAAACGTCAGCTAGAATATTATCTAATTCTTAGTCTTAAAAATGACTCTGGCACTAGGACAACACCAGTCATAATACATCCCGTATGCAAATGTTCTTAATAGCAATCTATTCATTTTAATTTAAAAACAACAACAAAAAAACAAACAGAAAATTGTAAAATATCTACATTTAGAGTAATCTAAAAAAATGATGAATAGATTTAGATACAAAATAAAATAAAGACCATAAGATGAGACAAAGAAGATACAGTGTATTACAAATGAGAAAATGGTACGAAGAAGATACATGGTGCAGAGCATATTAGACAGTCTCTTCTGAGCCCTGCTTATAAGTCACAGCAAGGATATATCTTCATAAATGGCCAGCTTTTGAGATTAATTAATTTTAATAAGTGTTGGATAAATGAGATTAATCGGTACAAACAAGGTAATATAATTAAGAGTCTATCATATTTGTGTTTTGAAAATAATGTGTTTTTCCAAATCCTATTATCTATGTTAGATTCTATAGACTAATTTCTCTGTCACCAACATTTATCTTTCTACACATACAGTGTGTATTTGTGTGAAGTTATTGGAGAAGTCATTGTATGAACAAAGTATCCTGTATTATACTCCAGAGCTGCACTCACTATTCTGCTGGTAGAGTCACAGTGTACATACATTACTTATCATGTACTGATCCTGAGTTACATCCTGTATTATACTCCAGAGCTGCACTCACTATTCTGCTGGTGCAGTCACCGTGTACATACATTACTTATCCTGTACTGAGCCTGAGTTACATTCTGTATTATACACTACAGCTGCACTCACTATTCTGCTGGTGAAGTCACTGTGTACATAAATTTCTTAGCATGTACTGATCCTGAGTTACATCCTGTATTATACTCAAGAGCTGCACTCACTATTCTGCTGGTGCAGTCACTGTGTACATACATTATATTACTTATCCTGTGCTGATCCTAAGTTACATTCTGTATTATACACTACAGCTGCACTCACTATTCTGCTGGTGCAGTCACTGTGTACATACATTGCGTATCATGTACTGATCCTGAGTTACATCCTGTATTATACTCCAGAGCTGCACTCACTATTCTGATGGTGGAGTCACTGTGTACATGCAGTACAGACCAAAAGTTTGGACACACCTTCTCATTCAAAGAGTTTTCTGTATTTTCATGACAATGAAAATTGTAGATTCACACTGAAGGCATCAAAACTATGAATTAACACATGTGGAATTATATACTTAACAAAAAAGTGTGAAACAACTGAAAATATGTCTTATATTCTAGGTTCTTCAAAATAGCCACCTTTTGCTTTGATTACTGCTTTGCACACTCTTGGCATTCTCTTGATGAGCTTCAAGAGGTAGTCACCTGAAATGGTATTCCAACAGTCTTGAAGGAGTTCCCAGAGATGCTTAGCACTTGTTGGCCCTTTTGCCTTCACTCTGCGGTCCAGCTCACCCCAAACCATCTCGATTGGGTTCAGGTCTGGTGACTGTGGAGGCAAGGTCATCTGGCATAGCACCCCATCACTCTCCTTCTTGGTCAAATAGCCCTTACACAGCCTCACGGAGCCTATGTGTGAAGAAGTCCATTTTCCCGGATTAATGAACACAGGGTGTCTTCAGGCCAAGCATTAATAAATTACCCACACTCCGGTTCACGGATTACATTAAGAGAAAAAGGCTTGACTTGTTTGGACAACAAGCCTGTAAACATTCTACCTTGTAAAGATAGGCAGTGAAAATTATATATGGGCCTTTTATGGGTGCCCCGGCCAGTAGTAGGGGACGGGGTACATCAGCACAGCAGAGAGTCAATAGTAAATACAACTAACTGCGGTGGAGGATAACAATCTCCGCTAATGTAACTTGTAATTGGAGGCGGAGGTAGACAAAAGTTTATATATATTTTTTTTATTTATTTATTTTTTTTTAGGAAAGACTTCAAAACAAATTTAAGAATACTAAATAGAACTAAGAACAACAACAGCTGCTAGCCTGCTAAGTACTAATGTTTTAAACGGAGGCGGAGGTAGACAACAGTTTTTGGATTTTAATAACATTTTGGGGTTTTGGTTTGGGAAGTTTTGGTTCGCTCAGCCCATGACACGAGACGTTTGGCATGCAACTTTATGGGCCGGCTGACAGCAACAGTGGGAAGACACTCGGACTATTCCAGCCTACCAGGCCTGATCTAATTATCTGCTTCAGCAAGAGGAGTGTGAAAATCGGAGGTAATCCAGCCTTGATTCATTTTTATAAAGGTGTTTTTTTGGACACTGCCAGGTGACAGTTTGGTCCGTTTGGGTGTCACCACCCCCCAGCAGTGCTAAAAACCCTCTCTGACATGACACTTGAGGCTGGGCAGGAAAGAAGCTCTAATGCATAGTGGGCAAGTTCCGGGAATTTTTGTATTCTGGCTGCCCAGAAGTCCAGTGGGTCTGAGAAGAGGCTTTGCGAGCCAGACTGCAGGTAAGCCTGTACCTGGTCACTGAGGCGGGTGGACTGGGCCTGCTCACTTGGCTGCGGCTGTTGGGAGGCTGAAAAAAATTGTTGCATCATACTTATGTCTTAACTGGCTGCTGCTGGTTGTGGCAGGAGGTGGGTGATGCTGCCGGGCCTCCCTTTCAGAGACACTGGCAGCAGACTGGGGCTGGCTGAAAGCTGTGGCGAGGTTAGTACATAGCTTCTCCCGGTATGAAGCTAATTTCTCCTCCCTTTCCTGGGGAGGAAAACAATCCCCCATGTTGGTGTGATACCGCGGGTCCAGAAGCATCGCAAGCCAGTATTCGTCAGTCTGCCTTATTTTTAGGATATGCCTGTCACTCCGTAAGCATTTGAGCATACAGCTCGCCACCCTGGCCAGCATGCTCGAGGAGCCAGTTCTTTCCATCTCATCCTGTCTCTGAGACACTTGAGTGTCCCTGAAGGTTTCATCATCATCCTCCAGCTCCTCCAACTGTGTCTCCTCCTTCACCTGGTCATCATCAAACTCCTCCTCTGCCCCTTCCCCTCCTCTACGTGAAGCTCCTCATCCTCCTCCTGCACCTCCATGGAACTTTGTCATTGGGGCTCCCCAACAGCGACAGTATGGCGTGCAGAGAGATGTGCAGGATTTCCTTTCCCCATTGCCCCCTGCTGCATGAGCGTGAGTGTCTTTTCAAGGACAAATATTAGTGAAAAAATGTTGTTCACACTGCAGCTGTCCTGGCTGTTTGGCTTCTTCAAAGGGCTTCAGCACACTGAAGGCATCTCGGACCAGTCCCCACTGACGGAAATCTAAACCGCACCTGCTGCCTATGGTCGAAGATTCTGGCTGCTGCTGGACAAAGTCATCCGCTGCTCTCCGCAGCTCAAGGAGCCGCTGCAACATGTGAAGTGTGGAATTCCACCGAGTTGTCATGTCACCTATCAACCGGTGTGGCGGAAGACCATTTTGCCACTGCAAGTCCAGCAGAGCGTTGCTGGACACATAAGAGTGACTCAAATGAGTGCAAAGCTTCCATGACTTCGCCAGCTTTGTGCGAAGGCCAATGAATATTTTGAGAAATCTCTGTACCACTAGATTTAGGACATGTGCCATACAGGGAGCATGCGTGAATTGACCCAGGTTCAGCGCTGCCACTATATTTGTCCCATAGTCAGTCACTACCTTGCCCACTTCCAGCTGGCAGGGAGACAGCCAGCACGCTATTTGCTGCTTGATGTAATGCAGCAAGCGCTGGCCTGGGTGGCTGCTTCTGCAAAGGCAAATTAAGTCTAACACCGTGGCACCGTTTAACCTGGCACATGTGATAGGAAGGAGGGGGGTCAACTCTCTGCCCTGCAGGCAGACTGCCCGTGGAAGTCAAGGAGGGAGCAGATAAGTGTTGAGTGGTCTGCAATCCTGGCTGAAAAGCACGTGGAGGTGCCAAAAGCAATTGGCCCTGTTGCTGGGGGGTTGCTGCCTCACTGCCACTAAATACATTCAACCAGTGGGCCATAAAGGACATGTATTGCCCCTGGCCATAAGCACTGCTCCAGGTGTCCACCGTGACGTGCACGGTGCTGCAGAGAGCCAGCTGCAGGGAGCGTCCTATATTGTCTGCCACGTGCGAGTAAAGGGCGGGAATAGCTTTGTTTAAAAAGTAATGCCGGCCAGGGATCTGCCAGCGTGGCTGAGCGCAAGCCATCAGCTCCCTAAAAGCTGTGCAGTGAACTAAATTGTATGGCAGAGACTGCACAGCCAGCAACTTGGT
The DNA here is from genome assembly GCA_900303285.1 of Rhinella marina. Taxonomy (NCBI): domain Eukaryota; kingdom Metazoa; phylum Chordata; class Amphibia; order Anura; family Bufonidae; genus Rhinella; species Rhinella marina. The sequence goes on from ONZH01025002.1 coordinate 14,933, forward strand.
CAGGTGACTATTAAGTTTGCGAACTGTTGGATTACTCGTTGCGTAAACTTGCTTCCTGGCCACGCACTAAACGATGGACAGCTGACAAATTAGAAGAGGTGGAGAAATGCACACGATTGACGATGAAGTGTATGTACTAATTGCGCCCCTGGATGCAGGCTGAGTTACGCCCCTGGATGTGGCCTGCCTGACGCAAGGGACCCTGGGAGAAGTAGCCAGCTCTTCAGTATTAATGCGCTGCTCTATTCCACTTTGGTAAGACCAATTTGGGGCATTGCGCAGCTTCAGATGGTTTCATAGAACTACCACTGAGACTTCTGAGACGACTCACAATATGATCCTGCAAAGGATGTAGCACTTGTAGGAGCGCCACCTCCTCTACAAACAGCTGACCTGAGGTGTGCCGGGGGTCGGGCCTCTACGGATCAGATATTGATGACCTATCCAGGTGTAAGGACTGCCATAGATGCTCAAAATTTATATGTATATGCCTCATCATAAATTAGACTAATCTAGGCAGCACAAGGATGGAAACCAAGATGGATGTGAAAACCTATCTTAGTTAATTTGCCCCATAGTATTTGTTTTCTTTTTCAGGTGCATTTTGGTGTGCACCTGTCTTTTATTTCATATTGTTTGGATACATTAGTCTAAATTTTTTGCTTTGTACGTTTGGGAAACTGGCTGCATCGTTAAGACTATTCACTCCCACACACCTACAGTACCTAGGACTTTTAAAGGGGTTATCCCGGAAGAGATCATGAAAACGTATCTTCAGGATAGGTCTTCCTTATGACATCAGCAGGGGTCAAAGTCTCGGCATCCCCGCTTATCAGCTGTTTCAGGGAGCCGCTGCATTCACCTAAGTGATGCAGGCTCCTGGCAGCCTTCCAAGGACAGCGCCATACATTGTATAGTGGCAGTGCTTGGTATTGCAGTTCAGCCCCATTGACTTGAATAGAACTGAGCTGCAACTACACCATGTGACTAATGTACAATGATGTCACACAGCCTAGGAAGAGGGTGCAGCTTATCGGCGGGGGACCCTGCAGATCTGATACTGATGACCAATACTGAGGATCAGTCGTAAATATATTTTCCTGGATTAGGGCACATGACGTTATGGATTCCGTTTTTGTTTTGTTTTCCATTATGTTTTCCGTAAAAACAAAAACCGAACCCATAACGGTGATGTGAACAAGCCCTAACCCCTTTAAGCAGAGTGTAACATCACTGGATCCTACACTGCCCATTATTTTGTGGGCTTATTAAGATGTACTAGTCTAATTTTTTTGCAGTGACAGCAAGGTCGGATTGACAGTATAATCCACAAGGAAAATTCCCGGTGGGCCAATTGCCTTTTACTGCGCAGGTGGCTGGCACCCTCTCTGCAAGACACATAGGAAGCCAATGACCGTCCTGTCCTGTCATTATCATTTGTGTTGAGGGAATCAAAGTATCAGTGATGAACATGGCATCTGAAGGGCTCAATGAGGGCGGGCGGGGGACACAATTGCCGTTCCCTATCATTTCGCCCGCTACTTACAAAGAAATGCGCTTTGTGATGAGCACAGCCTTTACTTATAGCTCTAGCACTGCTGTCAGCTAACTTCTTCTGACCAAAGTTCTTGCCCTGACTGATAATGATACATGCCTTCTCCTCCATCCTCTACAGCTGTTCCAGCTCTTCGCTCCACACTACTGGCACAACATTTGCCAGTACTGCCTCCTCTTTCCAATTGGCAGGCATCTTTGTACGTCACGCTGTCAAGACCAATGTAGTGAGACAATTTACAGTCTGAAATCCACCCCACCCGTACACGGTTCAAACTATGATGTTTTCTGAGAGCCTTGAGTGTCCTGCAGGGGACAGGAGTAGCAGCCATCAGGAGAAAGAAAATGAGGTCAACAGGACCCATTGTTACAAGCTGCGAAGAAAGAGCACATACAGGGCAGCGTTCCTCCAAGTCCCTTTAGTGCATTACAGAATTGTAATTTTTACACAGTCTTCAGACATACTCTGAAGATGAAACAGTATAAGATTGAGGGCTCAATGAAGAACTAAACCTTGGAGGAATGCTGCTCCATTGTACTTTTCTTGAAACATTTATTGGAGCATTACAACATACTGCTGCACTTTCATCACTTTGTGTTAATATTATTGACATATTGTGCTGTCACAACATAATTTAACCCCTTTATGACATATCGTTTTTCATTTTTTATTTTTTTTTCCTTTTCATTTTTTATTCCTTATCTTGTTGGAGCTATAACTATTTTACTTTTCTGTTCACATAGCCGTATGAGGGCTTTTTTTTTTTTTTTTTTTTTTTTGGGACAAGTTGTACTTTGCTATTTATGGTTACATAAAATTTGGTAGGAAGCTGGAGAAAAAAAAAATCCAAATGATATGGAAATGAAAAACAAATGTAACTCCACAACCGTTTATTGGTTTTGTTTTTACAGTGTTCCCTATGCAGTAAAACTGACCATTTTCCTTCATTCTTGTGGTCAGTACGATTACCACAATACCACATTTGTATAGTTTCTCTTGTGTAATACTTAGAAAATATAAAAACTTTGGAAAGAAATAAAGGGGTAATTTATGATGAGTCACTTTTTGGCCTACAGATTCCGCCGCAAAGAGGATCTGTGACTTTTTCTCGCTCATACCACTTTTCATTGGTGGTAGGCATGGGTGGGGAAGGGAACGGGCCAGCCTGCCCATCTTATTTTTCATTTTTAAAGCCTGTATTTGGCATAGAAAATGACTTAAATCTATGCCAGCAAGGGAGCTGCTGTAGATTTAAGCAAGTCACATCGCTGGTGCCTCTACATGGCAAGTGCGGTCTTCATAAATGACCCCATACTTTTTGCCATATTCTAACCCCCATAACGTTATATATTTACATGTACAAAGCTTTACCAGGACTCATTTTTTTGTGGCATGGTCTGTACTTTTCATTCATACCATTTTGGCATGTGTATGACTTTTTCACCTTTTATTCAATTTTTGGGGGAAGGTGAAGTGACTAAAAAATGACAAAATGGGCCATGGGTTTTAATTGTTTATTTGTATATTTTTTATTTATTTAATATTTTTAGAAACTTTTCTTTTCCTTTTTTTAAGTCACCCTAGGTGCCTATAACAAGCAGGCTTTAGATTGTCATTTCTATTCAACAATGGATTTTGATCCAATACTGAATTGAAAATTCAATATATTACATTGTAGTGCTACGACCTGAAGACCTGTATTGCAATATACCAGTGATAGGCATTAGGCTAGGGCTACATGGTGACATTCGTCGCAGCCAGTAGCATCCCTCAGTAGCGGGGATCCTATAGAAATGAATGGGATTGCCGCTGCATTTGATGTGTATGACCCTTGGGCCGGTCGGGTCACTAAAGCAGACCAGAGAGCCATAGACATCAGGGAATAGCCAGTACAAGTAACACATTTCCACAGAGGAGTTTAGACAAAAGCAGAAGGCACCTGATGTACCAATGATATAATTAAATAGGACATAAGAGACTGTGTTGTTACAATGGAGCACAGAGATGTGAGAGTGAAGTGCTCCAGGGAGTGTTAAAGCACTTATGCATTTGACATGACATCCTCAGTCAGTCTCACCCAATTTCACTTGCTGTGTAAATTGGACTGTCTTACAAGAAAGGCCATTCATTTGAAATTTCTAGTTACCCATATCTTCGTCTGTTGATAATATCACACTTTCAGAGGTGTTAGGAGTAGGACCTAAAGTATGGGCCTCATACTAAAAGGATAGACTGCGTTTACAAACCCCTAAAAGTGTTCTTTGAACAATGTTGCCTATCAAATAATCTCAGATTGGAAAAATAGGATTACAAATGTGTTCTTAACATGTACATCTAATGATAAATTTAAAGTAATTTTCCATGTTTATTATTGATATATTTTTCACCCATTTTTTATATCAAACTCAAAAATATCTTTGCGATGGTTCCTTTGACATCTCTATTGTTCAGACTGTAAATGAAAGGATTTAACATTGGAGAGATAATGATATAAAAGACTGAGACATATTTCTCTTGGTTTGAAGAAGCATCTTTAGAAGGTCCTAAGATTGTGATCATTCCGGAGCCAAAGTACAAAGCCACCACTGTGATGTGAGAGGTGCAGGTCGAAAAAGCTTTAGATCTTCCTGCAGAGCTAATCTTTAATATAGAAAATATTATACAAATGTAAGACACTAGAATAATTAGAAAGGGGAAAATAAGAGAGACAAAGCCGGAAAAAAAAATATAAATTTCATTATTCCGAATATTGTTACAAGCTAGCTTTATCACCGCGACCGCCTCACACAAAAAATGGTTGACCTCATTGGGATAACACAGCGTTACCGGCATTGCTATTGATGGAAGAAACACAATTAGGAAGCTGAATGTCCACACAAAAGCTGTGAGCCAGTAGCAAACGCTCCACCTCATGACCATGGCATAATGAAGAGGATGGCAGATGGCAACATACCGATCATAGGCCATAAGGGCGAGAAGCATGCACTCATTAGCCCCTATCCAGAGTAGAAGGAAGACTTGTACACTACAGGCGATGAGTGATATGGTTCTCTGGGTTGAGATGAGGTCCATCAATAACCTAGGTACAGCACATGAAATGTTACATAAATCTATGAAGGACAGATTAGTAAGAAAGAAATACATTGGGAGGTGTAAGTGACGACTGATAAGGATGATGCATATTATAAGACTGTTTCCAAAAATTGTCACCAAATAGATGATAAAGAAAACAAAAAACAGCAGAAAGTTTATTTTCCTACTATCAGTAAAGCCTAGAAGAATTAAGTCATTGTCAATAGTCTGATTTGTTATAGCCATCAAATGAAATATTTAAAATACAACTTAAATTTTAACAAATATTTTTGAATAAAATAACTTTTTACAGTGAAAATGGCCATCCAAGCTTTGAACCAAAAATGGTCTCCTGAGAAAGGTGAATTTCTCAAAGAAAATGGCCAGTTGGTTTTAAGTGGAAAATCTGATCTAAGATGCATGCTTTTGAAACAAGAATTCTTTAGAAGATGTCTCACTGTACTTGTATATTCAAGTGCTTAAATTGTTGAGCGCCAGGCAGTTCTATAGTCCATTGTGTACTTCAGATGATAAAAGCAGCTTTCTATGTTCACTCCCCAAGTATTTTCAGCTTTCACAATGAACACGTAGATTCACAATTCATAGGTTCTCATCTTCTCTTACCATTCCCCATTTTAGCTACACATTACACATCCAATAAACACAATATTAATATTAAAAAAGTTCATAACACTGCACTTGAAAGCAATGCAAGACGACAAGCATATCACAAGGTCAATCATCACCATTACCCAGTGAAGTTTGTCATCACAGATTCCTCAGGAGGTAAAAAGTGGTTTTGTTAAAAATAAATGAAGGACAAAATGTTTTTCTAGAAGGCGATACCATCTGAAAGTAAGAGGAATAGCACAAGAAATCTGAAATAGTAGAAAAGGCAATACAAAAGAATGAAAAAAAATCACAAAAAGCTTCAATAGGAACAGTGAGAGAACATCTTAGCATCTTTCAGCATTTGTGACCTTGTGTTTGTCTGAAACTAGACAGAGTATGTACATATTTCTGATCTTTTCTAGAAGTTTAACTTTGTGAGTAGAAATGAGGGAAATATTTGTAAACAAATCTAATTTTTGCCTCCAAACAAAATCAAAATTACGGCAAATCACTCAAAAATTGTAAGTTGCAAACTGAATTTAGTACAGTAGTGGGGGAAGCAAGACAGTGAAGATGAATATGAATGGTTTTACGACCCTGAGTGGAGGTCCTGGCTAGCAGCTTTTAGTCAGCCTCACAGCCAATCAGAAGGGACAATAAAGACATGTGTATTAGGCACTATGTTAGGTCCCAAGCAGAAACACCATTCTGAGCGCAGCCACTGATGTGATAGGACTTGCCTGTCACAGACAAAGCAATTAGAAGGAGACAGGAAGTTTAGAGTCTTACAATGGCAGTATACAAGACTGGAAAGGTTTATGTACAAGGATTGTACCTGAAAGAAAGACGCTAAGGACAGGATAAGATGAGTTAGTGTATTGTGTGTCTGTTACAAGGTCAGAGCCATTCACACATCTACTGCACTTAAAGAGACTGTGCTCTTCTTTATGTGAAGGAGCTAGCTCGAAATCCAATTAATTAAAGAAAGAAAAATCTCCTGGCTGATGATGTTTTAAGCATCATAGGTGCACTGGAATAGGGATATTAGTAAATAGTGATTTGGGTTCCTTTTGTGTAGTATTAATCATGTATTACTGTTGATAATAATCCAGAATCATGTTGATTCCCTTTAAGGGATAATTTATGGACAACTTGTTCAGAACAAGGCTCTGATTGTGTATAAAAATGGGCAGACATTTGCCCCAAATAAGGGACAATATTTAGAAGGCTTCTAATACTGAAAAGGCATAACAAATGCAATGGTGCAGTGTGTTTGTTACCAGCATCACCCATGCATTTCCCCATACGTAGCTGTATAAGTTGCTATTTCGCTGGTATTGCCGATGCTTTTGTTTTGTTAAAGAACTTGAAAGGGGAAAGTCATGCACAAATCTTGAGGCCAAATGGAGCACTTTTGATTCTGGTTCTATTTTACTTGTACTCAGGTCAATTATTCTAATTGATTCATTAGAAAGGCACAAAAAAAATTAGTACCTTGTATAGCAAAAACATGTTTTTTCTAGGGGGAAAAAAACAAAAGCTTTATGTTGCCATATTTGGAGAGCCACAATTTTTTTTTGTCAATGTAGCCTAGAAGGGCTTATTTTCTTCTAGGCAAGTTTCAGGTTTTATAGGCAGTATGTAATGCTTAGGGGTACTTACATATATTATTGATTTAATTTCTACAATTTATTTTTTGGGGGGAGGAGGTGTTTGCACTAAATACTGTAGTTCCATCGTTGTGTTTTTGCATTCTTTTTCCTCTATGTTTATACTATTCTATAGGTCATAATTACTGTTGAGTGGAACGCGATTCGGATTATAGATCCGTACAGCATTCAAATGTATGAGCTTCGCTGATGTGAAACTTGTTAAGTCGGAAGTCTTGTAAGGCTTTGGTGAAGAACTTTAGCATTAGATTTTGCAAATTGAAAAATAATTTTAAACCTGGAATCCGCAGTCTGCTTCGGTACTTACTGGTAACTCGATACTGAAGTTTGGTTTTCTAGTTGTAAAATCAAATGCCGAAGTTCTTCACCAAAGTCTCACAAGAGTTTGGACAACAAATTGCACCTTGCCAGAGCCGATACATTTCAAAGCTTTACTGAGGTGCTTTGTTCAAAGTTTTGAACAAAGCACCTTTGGATATATGATCCGAAGCACACTTCTCTTAACCCTAGTCATGATGATTTTGATGGTACTAAATATGTGACTATAATAAAATACTAAATATAATAAAATACTGAATTTAAAAAAAAAAATTAATTCATAAGAGTGTTTTTTTTATTTTTATAAAACTTCTCGTTTCACTTTCCTTGTCCTAAGGGACCTGAAGCAGCAATTGTGTTAATCGCTTAATAGGCCAAGCTTCTGAGATGGTCTAATAGGAAAATGCTTATCTCAGGCCTTGGGCCTAGTAAGACATCATTTTCCTGATGTCACATTATGTTGGTCTGATGGGTGATAACAGGCGCTCTGTCCTTCTGTCAATTTGCTTAGATTCCGCAGTCACTACTGACTTTGGCATCTACTCGGTTAAAATGATTGGGGACAACTTAATTGACCTCCATTTGGTGCCTACTGCCTAAGGCTGTTAGTTAAAGCATCAACATTGGGATTCATCATGCATATAGAAGTGCCGCAATAAAAAATGGCATATCAGAAGAAGTATCCTAAACATCTTAAAAACACAAGTGGTTAAAGTGGATTTAGGGTTTAAAACAAACCATGTAAGAATAAACTGTATGATTTTCAAGTTTCTAACTATTTCTAAAATCTCCAAATTTAATCGATAATGCTCCTAGTCTAAGAAAGGAGAAAGTCTCATGAAAAAAGGAACAAAAATTGAGGAAGCTCATGATATGAAAATAAGATTTTTTACCTTTAGTCATACAGTACTATTAGCATGACCCAACGCTTGTATTTTAAATGGCATCTTCTTTCCAAAATGTTAACATCAACAGTGTTTATCTGGAGTGACAATTGGCCATTTAAATGTACCATATTTGAGTTAAGGATGTAAAATCAAAAAAGGTTTTAAAAAGAAAAAAATATCTTAAAACCACAAAAATAACAGCAATAATACTAATACTATAGACTTCTTGTGCAGCCACATTTTGGATCATAGAACATAATTACAGATATTTTTTTTTTTAAGAAATAAAGAAGTAAAGTAACACAATCAGGATATCAGTTCGAAATGCTCTGCTGGAAGAAATTTATGAGATTATTTATAAGAATGTGACACAATTTATCAGCTCTGGAGAATACATGCTTTATCACAGAAGCTTCATAATTAACCTCAGAGGAAAAGAAAATGTAATATTACAGCAAAATTATCTAGAGAAAATATAATATACTATTATTATTATTTATTATTATTTTTTAAACAAGATCAATGTCATCTCCCTTTTGCTGTATATGAGTGTTTGGGATGAAAATCAATAGAGATGAGGGGATTGCAGTTGACGGTGGAATTTGATCCGCATTTCAAGAAAGATTTGATTCTTCCCAAAATCAAATTTCCTCACGTTTCTTGGTAACAAAACCCATTTTTTCTAAAATGGCTGCTGCACATGTTACGAAGTAAAAGTAAGAAGCCCGGGAACGAGGGAGCACCCATAATGCCATGCAGAAAGCCAATCAGCATCAGCTGTGATGTCACAGCCCCGCTCATGCCATTTTACAGTGAACTTAGTGCAAGGAGAGATGTTACAGGCACTAGGGACAGTGATTATGAAAGACTTCATTCACAAAAACAAAACAAACAAAAAACATTGAGCTGTTCAGCAAAAGAATATTCATAATGTAGGAAAAGGAGAGGGAGGCATTATCCACACTGTAGGGAGAGAGCAGGGACAATAGGAGAATTAACAGCCAGGATAATTACTATTACACCTTGCTGCACTACTTGGGCTTACTTAAAAGTGATCTGTTGCTACATATTTTAGGTTCTTTTAAACAGTAATTGCAGTAATCTTTGCATCTGTTATTGGGTTGAAATTGCAGTCTGATACAACCAATTTTAGGGTGTATTTAGTTGATATCTACTTCCATTCACCCTTGCTTCTGTACTGAAAGTGTGATCTGATACAACCAGTTTTGGGGTGTATATATTCTAAAGGTAAAAAAAAAAGTATGTTCATTCATCCTTGCTTCTAGGGAGCATTTGCAGGCTGATGCAAACAGTTTAGGGATATATATATATATATATATATATATATATATATATATATATATACTTGCATTCATCCTTACTTTTGTGGAGAAACTGCAGTCTGATAGTATTGCTCTTTTCGATGCGCAGTTTATTTCACAGTAGCAGGCAGAAGTAGCAGCAGAAGAAGGGGGGGGGTGGCAGCAGCAGTTGCGGCACCAGGCCTTAGCTGCCAGTGTCATCTAGCAGTCGTGTTTTGACCAGCAATCCAACAGTCCTTGAATGGTTGACTCGGTCTTCTACTTCGTTACAAGTGACATCAGGCATCCCCAGCCAGGAGTCCGTGGGTTCCTCTGACATGATGCTTAGTTGGCATGGCCCGGCAACAAGCTCTGTGTCCTCATCTGTCCTCAACCTGCCTCTGTCATTTTCTGTTCTCTCAGCTTGAGAAGTATTATATGTCATTGGCTCAGCTCCACTTTTCAGCGAGGACGAGATTCTAGAGGACAGTAAGCAGCAACTGCCCAGCTAAGATCTTGAGGAAAGATCTGCTGCTTCCTCCGGTAGGTGGGCAAGTAGTTATGAGGAGAGTCGCGCAGGAACTGGTGTTGGGAGCGAGAAGTCAGGCACGTGGCCCTGAGACTGGTGAATGTGACATCATTGACGTGCAGACAGCAGTGGACGATGATGTGGCCGATCGCACGTGGGAGCCGAGAGAAGAGGGGGATTCCTCATCATCAGAAGAGTGTGGCAGCTTGCGCTTCAGGCAGTGGCCGAGCCAGAAGGGTGGTAGCATGGCCGTGAGTCAGCAGGATGGCAACAGTGGGAGGTTAGAATCCAAATGTGCCCAGAGTAGACCGCCCACTACGTAGGAGCCTACCTGTACGGAAAGAAATAGCGGTGCAGGCGTTTATGGTGGCAGTGTTAGGGGGAAAATGCCATACTTGGTGGTGTGGCAAGTTTTCATCAAGCCGCCAGAGGACGTTAGCATGGACATTTTCAGAATCTGTGGGCAGAAGGTGAAGCGTGACCAAGGTGCCAATGTTGGCACCACGACTCTGCTTCAACACATGCAGCGTCACAATAAAGTGGCCTGGGAAAACCGTGATGTTAATGTAGTGGTACAGCCTGCTGCAGCAACTGCTGTAGCACCCAGTGGCCTGTACCTCTTTTCCTGCAGTCAAAGCCCCAACACCTCAGCAGAAGGGAGCTGTTTTTCCTTCCCATCATCTACTGGTCCTGATGCTCTTGCTCCTCCTCCAACTCCTTGTCACACATTTCGTCAGAAATCGATCACAGAGACGATTCAAATAGACAACAGTATGTATACACTTATCCAAAGACTCAGAAACTGAACATACTCCTGGCCAAGTTTCTGGTACTACAGTCCCTCCCTTTCCATTTGGTGGACTCTGCACCTTTCTGAGAACTGATGGCTTGTGCCGAGCCAAGGTGGAGAGTCCCAAGCCTCATTACTTCTCCAAACAGGCAGTACCAGCCAGTGGCATGCATAGAGTAGTAAGGCCCCATAGCAACGATCAAACCAGGCCCCCCACACAGGAAAGGATTCTGCCTAAACCCTTTTCAATGACCCTTGGATCATTTTTCCACTGCTTCACTTGCTAAAAATTGTTCCTTTAGATGGTAGAGTCCTGACCAAGTTTTCACCTTCAGTAAAAAAGGAGATAATCCCAACTAAGACTGGGCAACCTCTTGCTCTGGGCCCTTTAGCAGTCGCATGGTCCACACTATGGTAAGTACTCCCCTGGTACCAGCCCTGCACATGATTGTTGAACAGAAGGTAGGCCAGTCCCTGAGCAAGTCTGTGTCTGCTAAGGTTTACGGCAGTGCAGAAGTGTGGAGCTGTAACTACGGTCAGGGACAATATATGTGCTTTAAGGCCCACTGAGAAAATGTGGTTCCTGCCAAGCCACACCAGTATTTTGGCTAGGTGACGGCACTGCTGCCTCCATGGTCTCAAGGTGAAGGTCCTGCGCCAATATGCTCCACTGCCTACTCATTCTCCACTTTGCCCTCTGCCTCCATTGTAGGCACAATTCGGACTGTGCCTCCAGCATACCACATGTGCAAGGCAAGGCAGTGACACGCTGTTCTCCATCTAGTTTGTCTGGGTGAACAGAGTCACACAGGGAAGAAACAGTCTCTTCATCAACTGAAAATTGGAACCAGGGTAACCAACAACAGGAAGAACATTGTGTCTGCTCTGCGTCAAGGAGGGCTGAGCAATGCGCCCTGCATGGCGGATGTGGTTAATCTGGTTGTAAAGGGTTTCCTGAAGTCTTCCACCCATCTGCAAGACATCCTGAAAATGACCAGGAAACTGTGCATGCACTTCAGCCACTCATACTATGCAAAGCAGTGCAAAAGGGTGTATCGTAGGGATGGGCTTCACCTCAATGGGGAAGGGGCAGCTGTGTTGTGGGATAAGATGGCTGGATGGTTGGAGGAGTGTTTAAACTAGGGACTAAGGGGAGGGTAATTACATTATAAGAGGGGAAGATAGTGCAGATGGAGACCTGGGACAAGGTAATGGAACTGGGGGAGGAATGGAAGGAGGGACTACAACAGTTCAGAAGGAAAGGTGTAGGTGAAAAAATATACATAAACCTCTTAATTGTATGTACACTAATGTCAGAAGCCTGACTAATAAAACTGGTGAACTGGAATTAGTGATGTGTGAGGAGGACTATGACATAGTCACTGTGGGTAGAAATACATGGAGGCAAAAACAATAATAAAATATTAATAGGAGTTTATTATAAACCACAAAATCTATTTCTAAACTAAATAGACGAGGCGGCAAATCATAATGAGGTTGTTATTATGGGGAACTTCAACTATCCAGATATAGACTGGGAAACTGAAACCTGTATATCTCACAAAGGAAATAGTTTCTTGGCAATAACCAAAGACAATTATCTTTCCCAACTGGTTCATGACCCGACCCGAGAGGGACAGGTCTATTGGTTAATACTGGACTTAGTATTAACCAATAGACCTGACAGAACAACAGATGTGCAGGTCGGGGGACTCCTGGGAAATAGGGACTATAAAATAATAACCTTCTAATTGTCATTCAAAAGAGTGTTTCTTTAGGGAGGAACAAAAATACCAGACTTCAAAAAAGAAAAAATTAGCCAAGTAAGAGAGACCATAGGCCTAACTAACTGGGACAAAGTCCTCAAAAATAAAAATACAGCCACAAAATCAGATATTTTTAAAAGCATTCTAAAATCTAATTGTGAGAGGTACATACCTTATGGAATTAAAGCTTAAGGAACAAGAAAAAAAAAACAATGAGGATAAATAGAACTGTAAAGAAACCAATAAGAGACAAAAAAGCATTTAAATAATTAAAACAGGAGGGGAGCGAGGAAGCATTGAAAAACTATAAGGAAAAAAAATTGAATATGTAAAAGACAAATAAAAGCAGCCAAACTAGAGACCGAGAGATTAGTTGGCAAATATAATAAAACTAACCCTAAAATGTTCTTCAGTTACAGTATATAAATGGTAAATAGTATAAACCTGAAGGTGTCGGCCCCTTACAGAGTAATGAGGGGGGAGTTGCAGAAGGCAATGAGAAAGCTAAGCTACTAAATATTTTTTTTCTCCACTGTATTCACTGAGGAAAATAAACTGTCAGATGAAATGCAGAATATAAAAGTAAATTCCTCATTAAAAGTGCCCTGTCTGACCCAGGAAGAAGTACAGCGACATCTTAAAAAGATTAAAATAGACAAATCACCAGGACCAGATGGCATACACCCCCGTATCCTTAGAGAATTGAGTAATGTCATGGCTAGACCTTTATTTATGATTTTTAAGGAATCTATATTGACAGGGAGTGTTACTCAGGATTGGCTCATAGCAAATGTGGTGCCAATATTCAAAAACGGTCCAAAAACAGAGACTGGAAACCATAGACTAAGTTTAAAATCTGTCGTGGGTAAATACCAAAAAGTACACCATTAATAAATAATGTTTGCTTTATTAATACATCAGAATGATATACACACAAAGTTTAAAACAGTGGTGGTAACTACACATACAAAAAAAGGAGGAGCACACAAAGGTAATAAGCATTGCAACTAAATACTTAATATTATTGCACACATTGAATTATAATCACGGCAACTGGTAAAGTGCCAGTGCAAAAAATGGTACCAGATGCAACACATATAACAGAGTGTAATCACATTAACCAGGTAAAAAAATCAAATACAGACCAGTGTCAACCTCCAACCCCGACGTACGTTTTGCAAATGCTTCCTCAAGGGGAAACTGAAGGTTTTCTAAGAGTCTAAGAGATGCTATCTTGGAGTACCTCAATGAAAAAAAATAAATAAAAAAAATAAAAAAAAAAAAAAAAATATAAATATATATATATATATATATATATACATACATATACACTACAGAGGACAGTACACTGCTACAGATGGATCTGGATAGACTAGAGGCTTGGCCAGAGAAGGGGCAGATGAGGTTTAACACTGACAAATGTAAGGTTATGCACATGGGAAGGAATAATGAACGTCACCAGTACATAGTAAATGGTAAAACACTGGATAACACTGACATGCTTCAGCAACTATTCAGATGTTGCCACCCACCTGATGCCACACACCTGCTGTCATTAGAGATGAGCGAATCTATTCGCCGCTTCGTAGATTTGTAACGATTCTTGGGATTTTTCAGCTGCGAAGCGAATCCGAATATTAGGTGATTCGCTTAGCTTTTGTACGCATTCGCTACGTAGTGTGTCCTATAAATTATACGCTATTCTGCATATAATTTAGTTACTCTATACGCTGTCGCGTATGAATTCAATTCAGCGATGCAGACTTTTCCCTGGCAGTTACTCTATACGCTGTTGCGTACGAATTCAATTCAGCGAATTCAATTCGTGAGCTATTTGTACGCTCATGCGTACGTCTTCTAAGAAGTTGCGTACATTTTGTAAATGAACGTTTGTTATTAGTGAGCGAATGTTCGCTAATAGCACATAATAACGTATATTTTGTATGCAAATACAATGAATCTATTTGTCGAATATACAAATTTTAGGAAAAGTTCGGCGAATGTTCGGCGAATAATTTTTTGAATGATTCGCTCATCTCTAGCTGTCATGTGCTCCTACTGCCACCGATCATCTTGTGCTGTTACTGCTACTGCTTTTGTTCCCCACCTCAACACTCTGTGACTGGGCCACTGTGTTGACTTCTCACGCTGTTGCCACCTCACCACTCTGTCACTGGGCCATTGTGTTAATTCCTCATGTTGTTGCCACCTCATCACTCTATCACTCGGCCATTGTGTTGACTCCTCATGCTGTTGCCACCCTCACTACTCTGTGACTGGGCCACTGTGTTGACTTCTCATGCTATTGCCACCACACCACTCTGTCACTGGGCCATTGTGTTGACTCCTTATGTTGTTGCTATCCTCACCACTCTATGACGGTGCTGCTATTGTCCCTGTTTTGCCTTGTTAACATCACCATTTATTTAACCCATCTACGAATCTGTCAGAAAGATGGAAAAATGAGAAACGCAACAGATCCTAACTTTGGAGCAGCCGTGAGGCCTGTATCACATGGTCTCTATTTTGTATCAGGATTGGATCATGATTTGGAAGCCAAAAGCAAGAGTGGGTACAAAACACAGAAGACAGGCAATTATTCCATTTACGTGTCATCTCTGTTTTGGATCCACTACTACTACTCTGTTTTTGGGCCTTAGCAATAAAGATGGATTACTGACCAAATGCTGACCATGTGAAGTAGGATGCTCAAAAGACAGGATCCGTCAACACAAAGTTACTGCTGACACCCACTCCACTCTGTCGGGGGGCACTACTTGTCTCAGCGTACAACAGAACAGGTTCTGTAGAAATCTATGTGAAATCAGCTGACAACGGTGTAAAAGGAGTGCCCTCTTTTCACTCTATAGTAGAATCTTGCACGGTTCTTTATACCTGACACTAACATTGACCTGTAAGGCTGAGTTCACACGTGAGTTATTTGGTCAGTTTTGGTTCCTTAACTGACCAAATGAGTGACGTGTGCAGTGATTCTAAGAGGGACGCTTGTCATCTACATAACATACTGACTCACAGTACGGTTTCACTACCAGAGCAGACTCCAGATCCATGTTTCTGCAATGCACAGTGTTCTACACCACTATACTGGCTCTCTGCAGCCAGGAAATATCTGTTTTTTTTTTATCACGGATACATTTGGATTGAATAAAATCTCTTGGGGAAATTCGCCAAACTGTCCAAATTTAATCACTCATTTCTAGTAGGTTGCAGACTAGATATTGTTGTTTATGGCCTTTGTAGTTTCTGCATGGGGCGGCTGCAGGTATCCATTGAATATTGTAGGAGAGAGAGAGGGTAGTAGAAAGCTGTCTCTACTATGCTGCTACTGTCAGTAAATCATGCACTTTATGCTACCCAACATCAGTGGTACGATTACCACACTGGCCCTAGCTGTGGTGACTTGCATTGTAAGAGTTCAGCTGCTATGATGTTATACTCATGTAAGGTGATGGAACAGCCTCCATTCTGTGAATGCACCTGTTCCTATAAATATAGTTGTTATTAAACTGACATTTCATTTTTGGCCACAAGATGTCACTGTTTACCACAGGAAAGACTATAGCTCCCTGGAGCAATGACCAAGAGATCCTGTTCGGCAGAAGTGGAGCTTCAGACTGGAGAAGTGTGTGGCAGCCATCTTGAGAGTGTGCTGCAAGGAGGCAGAGGAGAAGGATCTACTGTCTGTGTTTCCTAGTGTGATCCACAAGTGAGACTATTACCTAAGGGAGCAAGACTCTTCAAGGAGATCTGGAACAGAGACTGTTGCAATATTACAGACTAGAAGAACTACCAACAGGAGCCCTGCTGAGAGGACAAGTGGAAGCGTCAGTGAGACTGCGTGGTTGCCGGATGAGATCCTCTACCAGATACTTCTGAAAGTTAAGGTACCCAACGGACCCAGGTCAGTGAAAGAACTGAGGCCCACTGTGCAGACACAGTGGGTAACCGTGCACGCACCGCATTATGTTATTGGCGCCAATTCAGTAGCTACTGGGTAAAAGCCTGAAAATTAGACAGGTGGTTTGCAGGCTACAAGCTACCTTGCTACAGAAGTGGGGTTTACTGTGGCAAACAACTGGTTATACTCTTTATGAGGTTTAGTGTTGATTGGTTAAGTTTGTAAGCGTTTGTGTTATACAAACCACACTTACAGAATTGTTCGTGGAGATTAGGGTATTAAAAGGTATAGCTGCTAGGTTACTATAACCTGCAGATAGGCAAAACTGTGGAGAAGCCTGGGCGCACACTGATAGAGCACCGTGCTGTGTAACACAAGTGCCTTAGCCTCTAGCTGAGTGTATGTATATATGCTTGGGGTATTTCCTTCCCACAAACATTAAATACTTAGTAAAATCTTGTTTTTGTCAATCTGAATTGGAGTCTCCTTCCTTGTCTGTGACTTCGCTGTATCCTGGGGAGCCCACCCCGGTACACGGCTTACACTTACATACAAATGCATTTTGACAAACTGATTCCAAATGTGAGCAGAATTAATGTAATGTAATGAACGTAGCTCTGTGAAAAAAATGCAAGATGTAACTAAGGATAAGTATAGAGCAGGTACTGTATGTACACAATGGGGATAAAAGGTTAAGAAACAAGAAAAAAACAATGTGGATAAATAGAACTGTAAAGAAAGCAATAAATGACAAACAGAAAGCATTTAAATCACTAAAACAGGAGGGGAGCGAGGAAGCATTGAAAAACTATAAGGAAAAAAATAGAATATGTAAAAGACAAATAAAAGCAGCCAAACTAGAGACCGAGAGATTAATCGCCAAAGAGAGTAAAACTAACCCTAAAATGTTCTTTAATTATATAAATGGTAAAAAGTATAAACCTGAAGGTGTCGGCCCCTTACAGAGTAATGAGGGGGGAGTTGCAGAGCGCGATGAGGAGAAAGCAAAGCTGCTAAATATTTTTTTCTCCACTGTATTCACTGAGGAAAATAAACTGTCAGATGAAATGCAGAATATAAGAGTAAATTCCCCATTAAAAGTGCCCTGTCTGACCAAGGAAGAAGTACAGCGACATCTTAAAAAGATTAAAATAGACAAATCGCCAGGACCGGATGGCATACACCCCCGTATCATAAGAGAATTAAGTAATGGCATCGACAGACCCTTATTTTCTGATATTTAAGGACTCACTACTGATGGGGGTGTTCCACAGGATTGGCGCATAGCAAATGTGGTGCCAATATTCAAAAAGGGTCCAAAAACAGAGCCCGAGAACTATAGGCTGGTAAGTTTAACATCTGTCGTGGGTAAACTGTTTGAGGGTTTTCTAAGAGATGCTATCTTGGAGTACCTCAATGAAAATAAGCAAATAACTCCATATCAGCATGGCTTCATGAGGGATCGGTCATGTCAAACCAATTTAATCAGTTTCTATGAGAAGGTAAGTTCTAGACTGGACCGCGGCGAATCAATGGATGTCTTATATCTGGACATCTCCAAAGCATATGACACATATGACACATAAAAGGTTAGTATATAAAATGAGAATGCTTGGCCTGGGAGAAAATGTCTGTATGTGGGTAAGTAAATAGCTCAGTGATAGAAAACAGAGGGTGGTTATTAACAGTACATACTCAGATTGGGTCACTGTCACTAGTGGGGTACCACAGGGGTCAGTATTGGGTCCTATTCTCTTCAATATATTTATTAATGATCTTGTAGAAGGCTTGCACATTAAAATATAAATTTTTGCAGATGACACTAAACTGTGTAAAGTAATTAACACAGAGGAGGACAGTACACTGCTACAGATGGATCTGGATAGACTGGAGGCTTGGGCAGAGAAGTGGCAGATGAGGTTTAACACTGACAAATGTAAGGTTATGCATATGGGAAGGAATAATGCAAGTCACCAGTACATACTAAATGGTAAAACACTGGGTAAGGGCTCATGCACATGACCGTAGGAAAAAAACGCAAAAACGGATCCGCAAAAAATACGGATGACATCCATGTGTATTCCGTGTTTTGCGGAACGGAACAGCTGGCCCCTAATAGAACAGTTCCAATACTTGTTCGTAATGCGGAAAATAATAGGACATGTTCTATTTCTTTGCGGAATGGAAATACGGACATACGGAAACGGAATGCACATGGAGTGCCTTCAGTTTTTTTTGTG
>ONZH01025003.1:0-22373 GCA_900303285.1 Rhinella marina
TCCTCCTTCCTCCCACCATGCAGAGTCTGGGCAAAGAACTGATGCACTTTAGGTTATTCCAAGGAACTTTTTTCATCACCATTCATTGATTTGGGCCTGTCGCCAAGCCCGCTTGAAGTGGCACATGAGGAGATATTGTGCCCTGATTCTCAACCTCTTGATCATCCACAGTCTGAAGAAGATGACGGTGGGGAACGACAAGTATTTTCTCCCGAGGTGGATGATGATGATGATGAGAAACAGTTGCAAATAAGTCAAGGGCAATTAGTGTCTCAAGAGGTTGTGGATGAGGATGAGACGGAGTTAAGTCAGGTTCTTGTCGTTCACCATGTCAGGAGGAGGAGCAGGGTGAGGATGTAGAAGAGGAGGTGGTGGACGATGAAATAGCTGACTCAACCTGGGAAGGTGGCAAGCCGAGCGAGGACAGCAATACAGAGGGGGAGGGATCTGCAGCAGCGCAACAGGCTGGAAGAGGCAGTGGGGTGGCAAAAGGGAGAAGGCAGGCCACGTCAACCAGGCCCGCAACCCAAGGGTTAGGTGTTCCGCAGTCTGGCGTTTTTTTTAGGAAAGTGCTGACGATAAACGGATTGTAATTTGTAACCTGTGCCGTACCAAGATGAGCAGGGGCGTAAACACCAGCAACCTGACCACCACCAGCGTGATCCGCCACATGTCAGCAAAGCACCCCAAAAGGTGGGCCGAGCGCCTGGGTTCATGATCTGTGTCTGCAGATCACACCACTGCTTCCTCTTCCCCTCTGTTACGTGCTGTCCAAGATGCAGGCCCAGATGCACCCTGCACCTGGACCTTCACAGGAAACATCAGCCAGCACGTCCACTTCAATGTCCCAGTGCAGCGTTCAAATGTCCTTACCGCAGGCATTTGAACACAAGCACTATCACCCTGCCACCAACCCACAGGCCATAGCTCTAAACGCGCAACTTTCCAAGTTGCTGGCCCTGGAAATGTTGAAGGCAGCTGTCCCTCGTTAGGCAAGCCCAAGCCGCCACTATTTTTTCCGATGTGCCGTCCCTGCCTTACACCAGCATGTGTACAGAAATATAACCCGGGCCCTGACCAACGCAGTTACTGGCAAGGTCCACTTAACAACTGACACATGGACAAGCGCTTGTGGCCAGGGACGCTACATTTCCCTGATGGCACACTGGGTGAACGTTGTGGAGGCTGGGAGCGAGTCGAGGATTGCGGGCCCTACTTCCATCTGGATTTCCACTGCCACCTATAGTAGCGGCTGCAACCCCTCCTTCTCTTCCTCCACCTCCTCCTCCACTTCTTCCCATGCAGAATTGCCATCTTGAAGCACCACTCAGACTTCTGTCAGTAGCTGGAAGCAGTGTAGCACAGCAGTCGGTAAGCAGCAACAGGCTGTGCTGAAGCTTATTTGCCTGGGTGACAAACAGCACACCGCCGCAGAGCTATGGCATGGCATAAGGGAACAGGCTGAGCTGTGGCTCTTGCCAGTTAACCTACAGCCAGGCATGGTTGTATTCGATAATGGCCACAACTTGGTAGCGGCTTTGGAGCTGGCCAACCTTTCACACATACCATGCCTGGCCCATGTATTTAACTTAGTGGTTCAGCGAAAACCTACCCCAATTTGTCTCAGCTACTGGTGAAGTTGCATCGCCTGTGTGCCCATTTCCGCAAGTCACCGACAACTTCAGCCGGCCTGGCAACCCTGCAGCAGCGCTTGCGGTTGCCGGCTCACCGACTGCTGTGCGACCTGAGCACGCGATGGAATTCCACCTTCCACATGTTGAGCAGACTTTGTGAGCAGCAGAGAGCAGTAGTAGAATACCAGCTGCAACACGGTAGGCGCCTTTCTAGTCAGCTTCCACTCTTCACAAGCGACGAATGGGCATTGATGTCTGATCTCTGTGAGGTGTTACGCAACTTTGATGAATCTACACAGATGGTGAGCGGCAATAATGCCATTATCAGCGTAACCATCCCACGTCTACTAAAAAGCTCGCTGCTCACAATAAAGGCCGATGCTCTGCGTGTGGAAGAGGTGGAAATGGGGGGAAACCCTACACAGGGTGATAGCCAGACAACCCTCGATTCGTCTTCTCAGCGCCAATTGGAGGAGGAGGAGGAGACGGTTGCCACCGCTACACAGGGTAGGCATACCACGTTTACACCATCTCTTCGGCGTGGATGGGCTGAAGAGGAGGAAGAGGATGAGGAGGATATTGAGAGTCATGCTCCTGGTGGGGAGAGCGAAGCCTTGTCTGTGGGGACTCTGGCACACATGGCTGACTTCATGCTATGCTGCCTTTCCCATGACCCTTGCGTTATACGCATATTAGGCAACACGGATTACTGGTTGTTCACCCTTCTCAACCCCCGCTACAAAGAGAACTTCCGATCTCTCATTCCTGTGGTGGAGAGGACAAGTAAAATGGTGCAATACCAGAAAGCCCTTGTCGAAAAATTGCTCCACAAATTTCATCTGACAACGCTGGCGGCAGAGTACGTAGTTCCTTGGCCACCCGAGGAGGGGAGACAAGGGGAACACACAGCAGTTCCAACAAAGGCAAGGCGACACCCTCCAAGGCCTGGGACAGTTTTAGTACACCCTGCCAGCAGCCTCACCCTGACGAGCGGACTAGTGTGACAAGGAGGGAAAAGTTTTGGAAGATGATAAAGGAGTACCTAGCTGACCGTGTCAACGTCCTCAGCGTCCTTTGTGCTGGACACGTGGCATGAACTGGCGCTCTACGCCTTGGAGGTGCTGGCCTGCCCTGCTGCCAGCGTTTTGTCTGAGCGGGTATTTAGTGCCACTGGGGGCATAATTACTGATAAGCGCATCCGCCTGTCAACTGCCAATGCTGACAGGGTGACTCTTATCAAAATGAACAAGGCCTGGATTGCCCCTGACTTCTCTACTCCACCAGAGGAAAGCGGCTTAACATGAAGGAACCTAAAATCTGGCTTTTAGGGTGTATTGAATACACTGTATTATCATGTACACCTTCCTCTTCTCGTCCTCTTCCTCCTCTTCCTCCATCATATGAAACAGCTTATTAGGCTGCCCTCGAAGTCCACCAGCTGGGCCTGCACCTGAATTTTTTAGCCTTTCAGCTCACCAGCTGGACCTGCAACATAATTTAACGGTCTGCTCTTCAGCAGAATGTCACATCAAGAATATAATTGTTTCGACGGTCAGCTTGGCATCAGCGTGTCACACTTAAATTTTTTGGATGGTCAGCTTGGCATCAGCGTGTCACCCTTAAATTTGGGACAGTTTGATAAAGTGCTGTGGCAGCAGCATGTGTCCCTTAAATTTTTTGGATGGTCTGTTCGGCAGCAGCGTGTCAACCTTAAATTTGGGACAGTTTGATAAAGTGCGGTGGCAGCAGCATGGAGTCCTATTCCATTATTCATAGATGAAGTATTCAGACGACACGGCCTGCTTTGAACACTCCAATTTTTTAAAATGTTAACGCTTCGAGCCCCCGAGACACTCAGCGAAGAGCATCGGGGAGGCGCCGAGGGGCAGGGGCTCCGTCAGGTGGTAGCTCACCTCGCTGCAGACGGCCAGCTCGATCCCAAGTTCAAACTCAGAGCTTTTTAACTGCAGCAACTTTTAATGGGTTGTCCCATGAAAAATATTCTAGTTTTTAAACCAGCTCCTGGATCTGAATACTTTCGTAATTGCATGAAATTAAAAATTTGGACTATTACCAAACTCCAGGCCTTCCATTTTCTGTGATCCTCGATAGCTTGTAATGGTGTCTGTGTGTTCACCAACCTGTCTGTTACTATGTTACTATGTTACTATCTCTGAGATTCTTTATCACACTCCAACGCCTCTCTATTCATCCAAGGATCCACTAATGTACAGTATGTCCGAGCTTGCACCCATACAGAACCTTGCGTTCACATCATTGTGATATGATGAACTTTTAACCATCAAATTGCAGCTACTGTATCTGATTGTCACTTCTTTCTGTATTCTGAAGTACAGCATCAGGAGCTTTACCGGGTTCATTTATACTATTTCCTGTGATGGCAGAATAGTGGCTGGCAGTGGATCCTGGTTTTCAGCGGTCTCTGCTGTACTGTGCTGTATAATCGCTGCAGACCGCCAGCTCGATCTTAAGATTTAACAAGGAGCATTTTAACTGCAGCAACTATTAAGGGGTTGTCCGACGAAAAATATTCTAGTTTTTAAACCAGCTCCTGGATCTGAATACTTTCGTAATTGCATGAAATTAAAAATTTAGCATAGCCGTTGAGTTATTCAATAAAATGCATCTGTATAGCACCACCTGATGTTTGTTCTTTTTCTTATTTCTTTGACCTGCTCACTGAGAAGGCCGCACATGCTCAGTTTCATCCTTCAACTGCCTCCTGAGCTGTCATAGGGAGAGCTGAGACACGCCCCCTGAGCTGCAGTAGAAAGGACACTCCTCTTCAGCTGTAAGCTTAATATAAATCTAGTAGAGCAAAGAACGTGGAGATCTCTGGATCCATGTGAGGTACAGGGCTGGTTCTAGCTTTGTTAGAAAGAGATTGTCATGTACTAAGTGATGTGTAATGTTTTACATTACTCATGGGAAAACCCCTTTAATATACGCTATTGGAGCTGGAATTACCACGGCTACTGGCACCAGACTTGCCCTCCAATAGATCCTCGTTAAAGGATTTGAAGTGTACTCATTCCAATTACAGGGCCTCGAAAGAGTCCTGTATTGTTATTTTTCGTCACTACCTCCCCGAGTCGGGAGTGGGTAATTTAAGCGCCTGCTGCCTTCATTGGATGTGGTAGCTGTTTCTCTGGCTCCCTCTCTGGGGGCCGTTGAAGAAGGCGACCCCCTGGCGACTGAGCGGAGAGCGAAAGTCGAACGGACGATGCGGCACACGCCGCTGGAGGGGCCCCGATCTCCCGCGGCGGATAGCAAAAAAAGAAACAGTCGTCAGTGACTCTTACCGGTGCGGTGGCAGCAGCATGTGTCCCTAAAAATTTTTTGGTGGTCAGCTCGGCAGCCGCATGTGTCCCTTAATTTTTTTTTTTTTCAGTCAGCTTGGCAGAAGAGAGTCACTCATCAATGATAATTTTTCACAGGTGTGTCTGATGGAC
Source organism: Rhinella marina (assembly GCA_900303285.1). Taxonomy (NCBI): domain Eukaryota; kingdom Metazoa; phylum Chordata; class Amphibia; order Anura; family Bufonidae; genus Rhinella; species Rhinella marina. The sequence goes on from ONZH01025003.1 coordinate 5,108, forward strand.
TCTTTTATGTGTAATAAAGGGGTATTGGAGTGCCTGATCCTTGTAATTTTTGGCAGACCTTTCCCTTAGTGCATAGGCTTTATGAGTGTCGGAGTCCCACAATTATACCACAATGTGAATGAGGCCCTCCTTTATATGATATACCGGTTGTATGGGAGTGCCTCATCCGTGTAATTTTTGGCAGCACTTGCACTTAACATACAAGTAAATCTATGTTTCCCAACAATATTTCCTGTAAAATCGATGTTATCTTGGGTTTTTGGGGGGTATTTTGTCATTCCGTAAAAGTGGCGTAATAGTCGGCCATCATCTTTAATAGCAGCGACTTCGGTGTACAAGATGCATCCAGACATCATCCCCATGCTGTTCCCTAACTGTGGTGTTTCCACCATTTTCTGACATTTCCCTATGGACCAGACACCCTCCCCTCATCCGAGCAGGGGGTGCCTGGTCTTCTCCCATTGACTTCCATTATACTCGGGTGCTCGGCCGAGCACTCAAGCACCACCTAGTGTTCGGGCAGAGCACCAGAGCACCGGAACATTGCGGTGCTCGATCATCACTTAGTAGTTAGCAATGCATCCATTTAAAGTATCTGTTAAGGAGACTGTCGCCTCCAGTCAGCAGCCATATTAACCACACTAATACATGAATAATACATTTGCTGCAGGAATTCTAATGCTAAACTCCCTCCAGTTTTCATGTCCACCCACTAACAGGTTGTAGAATGCATAAGGAGAACTCAAGAGTGTGTACACATAATTGACAGGAATCCAGGAGGAGTCCTTTCCATGCATTACACAGTCAGTTTGCAGGCACCCAGTTGGAGAACGGCAGTGAGTACAGAGATAAGAATTATTGATGTGTATATTAGTGTAGTTAATAGGGTTGGCCAGAAATGAGTCCCTTTAAGGGGAATAGAACAGTGTTTTTGAGCATTTGCTTGTGTATTGGCTGATTGGCAGCACAATTTTATAGACCATTTATCAGGAAGGAGCTATGCTAGGAATGGTAGGTCTTGAAAAATGTACAGTCTAAAGGCTGCAATTGCCACCAATTGCCCAATGAACGAGCAAAAGCTTGTTTATCAGGCAATACTGATTTTTAAGCATGCTTAAAAATCAGCGCTTGCCGGCGGCAGATTGTGCTGTCTATTAGCTATCTGTTGCAGGCAAGCCACTAGACAGTATGAGGTCTCCTCCACTAGCTAGCAAGCGATTGCCGGGAAGGAACGTTTCCCTCCCGACAATCGCTTGCTGATCTGACTGTCTAATACAGGCTTAAGAGTATGGCCATAAATCAGGTTTTTGCATGCAGAAACCTGACAGTGTGGTCATACCCTACAAGGCCCTTCACTGTCTGTGTAGCTCCATTTTGTAGTCTTAGGTAGAGATGAACAAAGTTTTCAAAGATTTGATTTGGTCGCTTCACGATTTTTTCCAGAATATTTGCTTCGATCCGTATTAATTGGTCACTAAGCACATTAAATCAGGTGTGCAGTTAATCTTTAGGGAGAATCTATCCTGGTGTACATCACTGTGCAGTGCAGCAACATGCATAGCTAGTCCTTTCTGTTAGCATACACATCATCGTGCAGGCCACCAGCATTCTGAATTAACCCCTAGCTAAACCCTCCAAAAAAGCATGCAGCATCCTTCAGTAAAGAAAAAAAATGCTGTGCACCCCTGCAGGTGTCCCAAGGACTTTTTAGTGGAGCAAAATATGGGCATGCAGGCAGCGGCAATAAAGTAGTGGAGAAAAAGAAAGGTTCTTTTAATCCATGTTATGGCAGTGCAAAAACACATACATTTGAATCCCTTCTGTTAGATGTGGAATGACTGTGCATCACAATTAGGCTTAGTTCACACTTCACTTATTTATCTGTAATTATCAGCCCAAAGCAAGTGCGGGTCAAACCCACAGAATTTGTCCAGATCTATTCTATTCTATATCTAATCAGGGTAGGTTTGGCCTCTGAATTTGCCTCACAATAAGTGATGGAAATAACTGACCAAATAACATGAGTGGGAACTCTGACTTTCAGGTCTATGTTAGCATCAAGTCTAATTTACTGGCATGGAATAAACCGTGCAGTGGCCCAAAATTCAAGAAGTGGCCCCATGATAGTGGGGAGGGTGTCAGCAGTAAGGCTGTGTTCACATCACTGTATATTTTTCCTTTCTTCTGATCCGAAGAAGAGCCTAAAAAAACCCAGATCTTGTTTCAGTATCCACCTTCACACCATCAGTATTTGGTCAGCATTTGATCAGTATTGGTAAGGAAAAAACAGGAGTAACTCCAAAACAGAGATAACATGTGATGGAGTCACTCCTGCTTATGGCTTCCAAATCATTATCAAATCCTGATGCCTAGCCTCCCTAGGATCGGGGGTGATGCTAGAGAGGCTCGTCCCAGCCCCCACCTGCCTTTGGCTGCTTGCTTAACCCCTCTCCCCCCAACACAAAATGTTTTCATCCACGCACGGGGAGAAGCAGCAGCGGCAGTGCAGGGGACCAGGAGTGGCGCAGGGAGCTGGGACCCAGGTAAGTATATTCAATGTGAGAGGCCCGGCATATGGGGGGGGGCAATTTATAGTATTGGACAAGCTGGCATTTTTTCCTACACTTTTGGGGGAAACAAGTGTGTCTTATGGAGTGAAAAATAAGATAGATAGATAGATAGATAGATAGATAGATAGATAGATAGACAGACTTACACACGTTGGGGCCTGTGCCCCTGATCTTTTAAGACTCTACGACACCCCTGGGAGCAGTAGACCTCACATGACCTCCGGAGCTAGGTCTCGCAAGATGACGTGGTGCAAGAAGGCACGGCATTATGGGTCATATGTCCTGCAAGGGCTTCTTACTTTCAATTTGTAACACATTTAGCTGCCATTTTAGGGGAAAAAATTGTTACAATGAAGTAAGAGAAAATTCCCATTTGTTGCGAATTGTAGTTTTCCTGAAATTCGGATCGAATTCAAGGTGTTTCACTTCAATTCACTCAACTCTAGTCTTAGACGCTGATTTATCAAACTAGTTTTGTCTTTATTTTGGAGTAAACGGCAACTTTTTGATCTTTTACATATAATACAAATTTATCAGCTGTCTGGAACAGGCCAATGTCATTTTTTGTGCTTGCTAAGTGAATTTCAGACATACAGCTGTTTTGTGTTCATCACTGATCGTGGCCTCTGAGGCTTCAATTTAGGCCTTCCAGGGTTAATAAGGGTAAAATAAATAAATACTCACCTTATCTATTTTCTCGCATAGAGGCGGTCAAAGCTATCTTGATTGAAGACTAGAGATGAGCTAATCGAAGCTGACGAAGTGGAATTAGATCCGAATTTCAAGAATTATTCGATTCGCACCGGATTCGAATTTCCTGACGATTCGTGGTAGCGAATCACTATTTTTTCCCTAAAATGGCAGCTGCACGTGTTAGGATATGGAGCAAGGAACTGTGGGAAGAAGGGATCCTCCACAATGCCATGTATGCAGCCAGCCAGTCCTGTGATGTCACAGCCCTATAAATAGCCTCAGCCATCTTGGATTCTGCCATTCTCCAGTGAACTTAGTACAGGGAGAGACATTTGCAGGCGCTAGGGAAGGTGATAGAAAACCTCCTCAAACGTATATATTACTCAATAGAAATGTAGGGAAAGAATAGGGAGGAAAGTATTGAAGCAGAACAAAGTTCAGTAGGGGTGTTTAGAGACAGGGTAATATGAAAAATCCTGTTACACGTTGGTGCAGTGACTGGGGTTCAAAATTGCCATAATACAGCTGCTCATTTCAGGTTTGCAATAGATCATACCTCTGTAATTCCGATTATTGGGGTCTTATTAACCCTTGTGCGCTGTAGTTACATTTAGTAAAGCCCTTTTTTTCTGTTTTAGTGTTGGAAAACAGAAAGGGCTTATTAGCTGTTGTGTGCTGAAGTGAGAAAATTACGGCCCTTTGTAGCGTGTATTAATGGCAAAAAAAAAATTTGGGGGCGTACAGCGCCAAGTTATTTATTGTCAAACCTTCTGTCGGTTAATAGTGGTGCAAAAAAACATATTAGCCGTTTGTGGTGGAGTGGCAAAATTACAGCCCTTTGTAGCGTATATTAGTGGCAAAAAATTTTTTATTTGGCCTACAGCGCCGAAGTTAAATCTTGTCAAACCTTCTGTCAGTTATTAGTGGTGCAAAGAAACATAGTAGACGCTCTGTGCTGAAGTGGGAAAATTACAGCCCTTTGTAGAGTGTAATAGTGGCAAAAAAAAGTTTTATTTGGCGTACAGCGTTGAAGTTATCATGACATCAGCACCCTGCCACCTGTCATTGAAGATCTGCTGGACTACTGGGCAGCCAAACTGGATTTGTGGAAGCAACTGGCCATGTTTGCTCTGGAAAAGCTGTCCTGTCCAGCCAGTAGTGTGGCATCAGAGGGGGTGTTTAGTGCGGCAGGAGGGAAGTTACCCCAAGGATAACTCACCTGTCCACCCAAAATGTGGAGAGACTGACCGTTTTCAAGATGAATCAGGCGTGGATCAGCCAGGATTTTCACCCACCAATGTCTGATGCATCAGATTAGATCATCCATGCTGCCTTGACTAGAGACCAGTTTCTTCTGGCTACCTGCCTTAGCCACTATTCTGGTGCTGCCACCCGCCTGATACTGCCACCCGTCTGATGCTAAGTGCTCCTTCTTACACCCACCATCGTCAGCGGGTAGTGTTATTGCCACCCACCTCCGCACACTGTTGTCGTGCCACTCTGTGGCCTCCTGATGATGCTGCTGCCACTTCCACACTCTGTCATTGTGGCACTCTATGGCCTCCTGATGATGCTGCTCCCACCACTTCCACACTCTGTCATTGTGCCATTCTGTGGCCTCCTCATGATGCTCCCACTGCTGCTGCCACTTCCGCACTCAGCCGTTGTGCCACTCTGTGGCCTCCTGAGTCTGCTACTGCTGCTGCCACTTCCACACTCTGTCGTTGTGCCACTCTATGGCCTCCTGATGATGCTGCTCCCACCACTTCCACACTCTGTCATTGTGCCATGCTGTGGCCTCCTCATGATGTTGCTACTGCTGCTGCCACTTCCACACTCTGTCATTGTGCCACTCTGTGGCCTCCTCATGATGCTCCTACTGCTGCTGCCACTTCCGAACTCTGTTATTGTGCCACTCTGTGGCTTCCTGATGATGCTACTGCTGCGGCCTCCTTCACACTGTTGTCGTGCCACTCTGTGGTCTCCTGATGCTACTGTTGCTTCCACACTGTTGTCGTACCACTCTGTCGTCTCCTGATGTAACAGCTGCCGCCACTGCCACCTCTGCACTGTCTTTGTACCACTCTGTGGTCTCCTGATGCCACTGCCGCCTACACACTGTCATTGTGCCACTCTGTCAGACCTTCTACAGTCACAGGCAGGTCAAAGTTGACAATAATTGACACTTGTTCTGTGTCATTTCCTCCAGCACAGACATTAGTGGTGATGGGATGAACTTTTCTCTTGCCATCTCTGCCATCATGCCACTCTGTGGTCTCCTGATGCTACAGCTGCTACCACTGCCACCTCTACACTGTCGTCGTGCCACTCTGTGGTCTCCTGATGCTACTGTCGCCTCCACGCTATCGTCGTGCCACTCTATGGTCTCCTGATGCTGCTGACACTGCCATCTCCACACTGTCGGGGGGCTCTGCTTGTATAAGCATTTAATAGAACAGGTTCTGTAGAAAGCTATGTGGAATCAGTGAATTGGTATAAAAGGAGTGTGCTGTTTCGCGCTATAGTAGGATCTTGGGCCTCTGCACGGTTCTTTATAGCTGGCGCTAACATTGACCTGACAATATTGAAGAATGGAGACAGCATCCATGCCTTGCGGTGAAAAAAAATGTGTCCTTTTATTCCATAGGAAACACCCAAACCATGCTACGTTTCGGCTGTACCTCAGCCTTTATCAGTGTGCTGATGTCATACGTCACCCCACCCTACTTTTCACATGGTTTCTGCAATCAACGTGGCCATAACAGCCTCGTCATGCACAAATGGATGAGGTGAGTATGCACCTTTTTTTTAACGCCATTTCAGGAAAAATAGATTCATTAACTACAAAGCGCGAGGAAATTCAGCTTTGCGGCGAATCAAATTTTCCCTAACATTCAGATCAAAGTCAATTTGTTTGACTTGCTGTAGCTGTGGCAGGTTAAAATAAGTTGGGATGTGATAGTCTGTACTAAAGTTAACAAGTACATAAATTTGGCTCACAGACCATTACACACATGTATTTGCTGGTTTATTTCCTTTAAATATTTCTTACTATAATATATGATAATAATAAGGATATATCTTGAGGAAGGGAGGTAGATCCTGTCCCTAGTATTGTATTTTTTTCTTTAATGTTAATATTTGTCTATGAAGTGAAAAACCAGATGTAACCCTGCCAGACGTAAAAAAAAAACTAAGGGTAAAGCTAACCATTTTCTTGGAGCACATCTTTAGGATCTATTCCCACTTTTATGTTTTTAAATATTCATGGACAATAACATGCCAAAACTGAAAAGTGTGAACATAGTCCAATGAGACCGGATATTTTGTTCTGTTTTACTTTTTGCTATATTTCTAAGTTTTGAAATCAATGGGTTTGTGATGTTTGTGAGGTATTAAGTCAGGAAAACTCTGTCCAGAATGTATAAAAAGGAGTATCGGAGGAGCATGTGCATGTTGCTGAAGGCAGAAAAGATATTTAGTTTTGGCTTATTTTTTGTACATTGTTACTGGAGTTATCTTTATTTGTGAGCTCTGGACAGTTGCATGAATTTTTATGAGGTTTTCCTCATTAGGGAGCCAAAGAATATCATTGGGCATGCAGGGCCACACTTTAGCAGAATATGACTCCAAAATGTGCACACTCTGACTTGCATTTTTATGTTTTGCTGTCATTCATTGGTTTAGGGGGGATTCAAATGTTTTTAGATGGTTACAGGAATGCTCATGTTTTATTATATAGGCCCAAGTTTAAGGTAAGTCTGTTTCGAATAGGCTCCCATCATATGTATGTGTGTGGCTAATGCAATTCAGAGCCATATATTGCGGTGCATCTTGAGTTTTCTTTTGTATTGCAGACACAACATACGTGAACCTGCACATTTATTTAGTTTATAGAAAATGCTGTTAACACTGTTTTTGTTGCATTTTGCAAGAATGTTCATGGCTTGTTTTTGGTATTGAAGCCGAGCTCCATTAAAGTGAATGAGGCTGAGCTGCAATTATATACATATCCTGTAGACAGAACAGTCCTGACATACTGTTCTAATTTTGTACGAACCCTTAAAGTGGTTGTTCACCGGGGTTGGGCTTTCAGGCAAGCCTCTCTGTGTGACCAGAACTACAGAGGAAATTATACTTACCAGATCCCCACCACTGGGTCTCAGCTCCTTTCTTCCCCCTCCACCTCTGCAGATCTCAGGACTCCCCACTTCAACATCTGATGGCAGATATGTCCCCCATGTGTTGCGCGTCCCAGTGACATGATGCATGGGGACAAGTCATTGTTTGCAGCAGCCATGTGACCAGTTAAGTATGATTCTCTGTGCAGGTCTGGTCAAGCTGGGGAGGTCTGCTTAAAAGACCCCTGGCGGTAAACGACCCATTTAAAGCTCTATTTTACATGTCTTATGATGGCACAATTATTCATGAGGCACATTGAAGGAATGCCTCAAAGTTAGCATTATCCCAATCCAAAAACAAATGTATAGAAGAATTTTAACCACATAAAGAGCCTTAAGGGCCAAAATAATTTAGGACATGATACTTGTATGCTTTTTTCAGGACTATTGGTTCTTTCTTTCTGTACCATTTTGGATGCCTACCATATGGGTGTATGCTAGAAAAAAGTGAAAAAAGATTTTATTATATTTTTACATCATATATCAATCAACTTAAAGAGGCATTCCTCAGAATATATCATCAATATCAGATCAGTATGGGTCCACCACCCATCACTTTTATCGAGCAGTGGATAGAGCTGGATGCAGAAGGCTGCATCCACTCTGTAGTGAACATACCGCCATACTACAGCTCAGTTCCCTTTCAAGTGAATCCAAAGGAAAGGTCATCGATATCTAAAAGTTGGAATACACATTCAAATAATATAATAGGTTTACAGATGTACGTATTTTACATACGTATATATGTAAAATATGTTTTGCTCTGTTATATAATAAAATGTATAATATGTAAAAATATATTTTGTTTCTTTGGCATAGATGCCCATGATGAGAACATAGCCCTGCCACTTTACAAATCACTAGTCAGACCACACATGGAGTACTGTGTACAGTTCTGGGCTCCTGTGAACAAGGCAGACATAGCAGAGCTGGAGAGGGTTCAGAGGAGGGCAACTAAAGTAATAACTGGAATGGGTGGACTACAGTACCCACAAAGATTATCAAAATTAGGCTTATTCACTTTAGAAAAAAGACGACTGAGGGGAGATCTAATAACTATGTATAAATATATCAGAGGCCAGTACAAAGCGGGCCCGCAAATATACGGTCGTATGAATGGGGCCTTAGGGTCCATTCACACGTCCTGTTTTTCTTTCCCGATCCGCATCTGATCCGCAAATCATGCGGATAGGATGCGGATCCATTCATTTCAATGGGTCCTGAAAAAATGCGGACAGCACTCCATATACTGTCCGCATCCATTGTTCCGTTCCGTTATGCGGATCTGCAAATAAGATACGGCTTGTCCTACTTTTGTCCGCATATGTGGTCCGTGGTCCCATTATAGTCAATGGGTCCACAAAAAATGCGAATGATACGCGGAATGCATCAATATGTCATCCGCATATCATCCGCAATTGCGGATCTGTTTCCAGGAAATAGAAAGAAATACCCTACCAACATATATTCCTCCTTCCTTTTTTTGCGGAAAAACGGAACGGATGCGGATGTACAATTGGTAAAAACGGAAGGTTTTTGCGGAAACACGGATCCGCAAAAAATGGACCGAAAATCTGGAAAAGAAAAATATGGACGTGTGAATGGAGCCTTAGAGTAATTTAATGGACCTTTACAAGGTACAGATACATTATGTTCCAAAAATGTCCTATCATACAATCAAAGAGGAATGTTTCTAAGCTGCAGCCCTACCAGTAATTTCATGAGTCAAGTGGCAGTGCCCATGAGATCATAATGATCATTTTTACGGGGACGTCTAGAATTTAACTATATTTTACTTTCTCCTAACCTGCAGATGGCAATACCTCAACCTTCTAAACACATCACAAACTGACAAATGCTAAGAAATTAAATACTATTATAGCTCAGTGATGGTCCGTTACAATAAAGCAAAGTAAAATAAAGTTGCCTTGGGTTTACTGCATTCATTGATTGGACTACAGCCCAGATGAAGTAAGATTTGGCTCTAAAACTCTATCAAAACTGCATGGCCAACCTTAGAGGACAAGGCACCTTGTCAATCCAAAAAATCTAGTTAATATTAATTTTCACAGCAAGCAATGTGCTTGCATTTACAATGACCAGGAAATTGAATTTGGATGTTTGCCTACCTTCTAAATGAAATCAATGTATACTTTATTTAATCTAGGATTTGAATAATTTGGGGCAATATCAACACTAATTACCTTTCTCTGATTTCAAATTTGTTCATAAAACATGAGATATTTGGAAAGTTATTAAATGCATGTAATCAGAAAAACTGGAATTTCTTAATTATTTATTTGAAAGTAGCATTAATCCCATCTAGTAAAGGTGTATATACATAAGGTAAAACACAAATACAATAAGCAAGAACTTTTTAAAAGACTGGTAAAGAAGGGGAGAGGGGCCTGCCCACAAAAGCTTACAATCTACAAGTGAAAGTGTTAAGGGAATCCCTTTTTTATCCCTTACTTCAATTGATTGTCTCTGTCCAAATTAGATTTGAGTGCATGCGTCGACGCTAAGAACTCCAGACCACACAGAATGTTGCTGGTTTGAAATCCTATACACTTCTCTTTATTTTCAGGAAGCACTGTCTCATTTTAATTCTCTGATTTAGGAGTGATTTAGGAGTGGTTATCAAATCACATGTATCTCCATACCATATTATAATTGGATGTCCAGAATATATAACCTTTTTTGGACATGGAGCATAAATTTATAAAATCACAAAACAGGATATATGTATACAATAGGTTTCTTTTGCATCTGCGCAGTCTTATTCAGGCGTTGGCTGACTAATATTCTCTTCGTCATTCAAAACAGGAACTAGGTGCTTCTGTCTGAATGCCTATCTTGTGTAAGCTGTTCCAAGCTAAATGCAGTCTTGTTACGTTATCTGAATAAGATCTGGATAAGATGATTGTTAAATGTATAACATAAGATGTAACAGATTTCCATGTTTTTTCTTATTGCTCACCTTCACAGTCCCCCCTAAAAACATTGAAATCTGTCCTCTATCTTTCCCTAAAATTCAAACTCATGTTTCCTTTGAATGTCTGTAGATCTGAGCGGGAAGGGGATTGGGAGGCTTCACCAGTTTGAGACGAGTCTCCCCTTGCGAGGGACCCCCCTTTGCAGCTGGACTTCTCAGATCGCCATTCATTCCCTCTGGTTGTCCCTCTCTCTCTCCCTCTCACCCCACCCACAGCTTTCCATGTGAATCACGGTTTTCAATGGGGGAACATTCTTTATGGAATTTTCTTCCATGAAGGTGAGGCGTTCTTCCTCCAAACAAGTAAAAGTTGGTGCAACCTGATCTGCCCCTTTTTGACACAAGTAATCAAGAGACCGGAGGTCATTGAAGCTTTGTCCATATGGATTGTAATCCACTTGGCATTTGGCAACCTCACAAAACTCAAACTTAAAGGTCGCCACTTGGGTACTTGATGAATTGTACCAGAATGTGACTGTCCCCGTAGTAGCTATTCCCCCATCCCGGGGGATCGCTACCTCTTGTGTCACACATACACAAACAAAACAGATTTTGTAAAGGATAAAGGTATTCTTCATGATAACGGACTGGGAGAGTCCACTTTCTTGCAGTGCGAAAGCATGTATCCAGGTAGGTTTCCCTTCCAGCTTCACTGGAGTCAGGGATACTAGAAGAACTTGGTATGGTCCTTCAAATCTGGGTTCTAGAGAATCTCTGACATGTTTTTTTCACCAGAACAAAGTCACCTGGTTGTAACTTGTGCGTCTCTTGGTCAGAGTCTGGATCTGGAATAGATGAGAACACTGCAGCATGGGTTATTTTCAATTCATTACATAAACTTACAACATATTTCACAAGATTATCATTCCCTGCACTTAATTGTTGTGGGTGGTACCTCCCCAGGCTGGGTGGGCCTAAGAACACTTCATAGGGAGTGAGGCCAGTGGGTTGTCTAGGTGTGTTTCTGATAGAATAAAGTGCAATGGGCAAAATGTCAGGCCAGGGGAGAGAAGTTTCTTTACTAGCTTTTAGAATCTTATTCTTCAGAGTAGCGTTCATTCTTTCCACCTTTCCACTTGATTGTGGATGATAAGGATTGTGTAGGCCCAGGTCAGCTCCCACTAGCTTCCAAAGTTCTCTGGTTACGTCCGCAATGAAGGCCGGTCCTTGGTCACTTTCAATAATTTCTGGTATTCCGAATCTACAAACTACTTCAGTCAATAGTTTCTTTACAGTAGTTCTGGCAGTCATATTGCTGACTGGATAAGCTTCAGGCCATCCTGAAAACATGTCCACCACCACTAGAACATATTTGTATTTTCCGCTCTTGGGTAATTCCATGTGGTCGATTTGGATCCTCTGGAATGGATATAACGGCTTGGCTAAATGTTTCTTCGGTGTTGCTATCATTCCTCCTGGGTTACAAGTGTTGCATATTTCACAACTTCTTGAATAGTTGGTGGTTATTGTAGTAATTCCAGGTGCCAAATATATTTTGTTAATCACATCATTCATTTGGTTCTTTCCTCTGTGAGTAGTATCATGAGCCCATTGTACTACAGCTGGGTACAGTGCCTTGGGTAAGCACAATTTCTTGCCCTTTCTCCAGAATCCATCTTGTTGTAGTTCAGCTCCCTTTTCTTCCCATATTTTCCTTTCTTCTGGACTTACTTGAGTTTGAAACTGTCTTAAAAGTGCAACTCCTGGATTTGGCACTCCTTGTTGCTGGGTCTTCTCTTCTTCTTCCTCTTTTTTCTTTCCTGCTCTTGTCAAGATATATATACCCGCCTCTGCTTTTTCTCGCACCCAAACATCCTCTTGCTTCAGGTGAAAAATTGCTGCAGCCTTGGCGGCCAAATCCGCTCTGTGATTTCCCTTTGACTCCTCTGTCTCTGTTCTGCTGTGAGCCTTGACCTTCAAAACTGCTACTTGTTTTGGTAGCTCGAGAGTTTGCATCAACGTCTTGACAGCTTTATAGTTCTTGATAGGCGTTCCGCTAGCTGTCTGGAAACCTCGCAGGGCCCACTTCAGGCCAAAGTCATGTGCGATACCGTATGCATAGGCTGAATCTGTGTAGATGTTAGCAGTCTTTCCTTCCGCAAGTATGCAAGCCTCAGCCACAGCTTTTAGCTCAGCTACTTGGGCCGACATGTGTGGAGGTAAGGAAGCAGCCTTCACGGTGTCTTGCAAAGTAACCACAGCAAATCCTGTGTGGAACTGTCCTTGATCATCTGCATATCTCGAGCCATCAGTGAAGAAAACATAATCCGGGTTATCCAGTTTAGTTTCAGAGACAGTAGGAAGATGGGATGTCTCAGCCTCCATTTGTTCGAGGCAATAATGGTCTATGTCATTTCTTTCCCGCGGATCTTCCCCCCTTGCGAGAGGAAGCAGAGTAGCGGGGTTCAGTATGATGCATCTCTTCAGAGTCACATTTTCTGGTAATAAAAGGGAGCATTGTAAACGGATGTTACGTTGCATAGAAAGATGTGGTTGTTGAGATTGTTTGAGGATTGCTTGAAGATCATGGGGAGCCAAAATGGTAACAGGGTGTCCCAGAATGATGTCTTGAGTCTTGTCAAGAAGAGCTTGGGCAGCTATAACAGCCTTGAGATAAGTGGGTGCAGTCTGTGCAACAGGGTCAAGTTTGCAAGAATAGTATCCAAGAGGTCTCATAGAGTCACCATGTTTCTGAGTCAGCACCCCAGAGGCATGACCAATGTGTTCACAGATGAAGAGATTAAAGGGTTCAGAGTAATTTGGAAGTCCTAATGCTGGTGCTTCCAAAATCAGTTGTTTAAGGTTGTCAAAACAATCCATAGCTTGTGGAGATAGTCTTTTAGTGGCCAGGATCTTTTGGAAAGAGTCATATAGTGGTTGCATGAGGGTAGATGCATTGGGGATCCATTACCGGCAGTAAGTGATTATTCCCAAAAATCCTTGAAGTTCTTTGAGATTACGCGGGTATAGAATATTTTCAATAGCTTTTTTCCGATCATCAGTGAGATGTTTTGTTCCTTGTGAGATACAATGTCCGAGGAATATAACTTTTATACGACACCACTGGAGTTTGGATTGCGAAACTTTAGAATTGATGTTTGCTAAATGTTGGAGAAGACTGACAGATTCGATTTGACAAAGGTGGAGATTAGGGGCACAAAGGAGAAGATCGTCTACATATTGCAAGAGAGCAATTTCAGGATGTTGTAAAATCCATGGTTGGAGACAAGTTTGCAGAGCTTGGGTAAATTGATTGGGGGAATTCTGAGCGCCCTGGGGCATCCTGGTCCATGTATATTGAGCTCCTCGATAAGTAAAAGCAAAGAGGTATTGACAGTCCTGATGTAAAGGGACGCTGAAAAAGGCATTACTAAGATCAATTACTGTGAAGTATATAGCATGAGGAGGTATGGTACTGAGGAGGGTGTGAGGATTAGGGACAATGGGAGTCTCCATAATTGTAGCGGAATTCACAGCTCGTAGGTCCTGTACCAGGCGATATTTGGGTGGTTCACCTGGAGCAGATTTTTTCTTCACAGGAAATAAAGGAGTATTTGCGGGGGATCCACATGGGATGAGTACTCCTGCCTGTAGAAAGGTTTTGATTTGGTCTTCTAGCGATCATTCTTGACTTGCTTTTAGAGGATATTGGGGTAATCTTGGTGACGATGCTCCTTGTTTTAAGAAAACTTGTACAGGTGTAACTGGTAAGAGGCCGATGTCATCTGGTCCTGAGGACCATAAAGTGTTTGGAATTTGAGACAGGAATTCTGACGGGATGGATCCTTCAGGATTAGACACAAGGAAAGCAGGGATTGCTTGAAGGATGCATGTCAATTCGGGTGCAGGTTTAGTTTCAAAATCCAAATACATGCCAGAAGAATCATATCTTATTGTAGCATTCATTTTCTGGAGAAGGTCTGCTCCCAATAGATTAGTAGGAGTAGTAGATTTTTCCTGAGCAGAGTCGAAAATGTTGATTGAAGATGTTGCTAGACGGTCCTTCGCCCAAGCTTCAAGACGTCGGCAGAATTCTTCCCCTGAGGAATATGAATGGATATCATCTATATTTTCTTCGTGTAACGTTGTCTTGATGATTGGCCAGAAAGAGTGTCCAGCCTTTATACTGGCAACATTACAGAGGTCTTTCCAATTTGCTGAATATGTCCTTTGTATTTGATCCAGGCTGCGAAAAAAAGGCATAGGGTTTCTGTCCGGATCTGGCAACTGAATTATTAGGTTGTTCTTCAGAGGGGGTGAATGGGACATAAATTGGTGGGTTTATGGTAGTAGTAGTAGATTGTTGTGGTTGTTGTAACAACGGGAGTGTGGGTGGCGGCAATAACGGTTCCTGATCTTTATGTGAAGTTTGTGCGGGTCCAGGATGTGGTGGTGGTGGTGTTGTTCTTCTGTTTGTAGTTCTTCCTTTGAAATTTGTTCTTCCCCTGAAACTTCAATTTGTGGATCTTCAGGGCATATCATCATAATTGGAGATACATCAGAAGTAGGTATATAATAGGCCCCTGAGGAAGTAAGCAAGGGGTATAATGGCTGTGAAGCATTGGGTCTTGGGTTATAATATGATCTGAGGCACAGTGACTTTAACATGAGGTCTTCTGTTAACAACAGCAGCAACATGGGTAGAATATGAAGTACCTGTATGCTTAGTTGTACTGAGATGATCACTAGATAGATTGGGTACATTAAAATGGATACCCGTGGGGGAAGGTACCATGAGAGATTTACTGAATTGGGTGTAGTAAAATGACTGTCAGTAACAGGGATTGTAGGTGTATCAAAATGGCCACCAGGGGATTGTTCAAGGGTTGGTGCAGAAGGGGAAGTGTAATTCGAAATTGCATTTGAAGATATACACGGTGGGCAGGGTCTGGGCGTCCCTTACCACAATCTACACAGTATTCAGCTGAGGGCGGGTTTTGTTGACCACAATTGGGACATTCCCAGCATTTGGGGACCGTCGCCATTATAGGGCGGTGGTGGCTCTTTCATAATACAATACATATACGCAGTTGTATTCCCTTTCTTATCTTTACATTCAACTTCCACAAAATGTTCTTTAGCAATCTCACAAGCTGTTCGATGCCAAGCCTGAGCAGCGAGGAGCAAACCATGATCTTGCAACATTCCTCTGTGCTCTTTCAATGCTTTAGTCCACATATGAACTTGCAATCTGCCTCCCTTATGCATATTACATATTTTCATTAATTTCTTCACATCATTAACATGACTTTTCCCCTCTCTGTTCGTTACAAGCTGTATTGGACTTTCATATTGTTCATACGGGGTCCTGGACCCGAGAGCAGCTTGTAATTTTTTCATACTTATGTTTATTTATTTCTTATCAGATTCTCTCAGTTTGCACATGTGACTAGTTTCCCTATTTCGTGCTTTTGAGTGAGACAGAGCACACGACTGCACTGAGACTGGTCTTTCCCTCCGGGGTTAAGCGAAGTCTAGCCCTTCCCTCCCCCCGTGCTTAGCAAGGGAGAAAACTTATGAACCAGCTGTGGCTTTCACCCGGAGTGTCACTAACTGTAATCTCAGGTGTCATCCACAGCCCTATAAAAATAATAAGACAGATCAGGGGCTCTCACTTCCGGATCTGAATTGGGATTACCCTTAGTAATCCCTAAACGGAAAGGGGAATTGGGAATCTGGGGAAAGGGGTTTTGGTATCTAAACCAGTCTGAAATCCACACAGGTTATCTAACAGTGCAGCCGTTTTTCCTTACTCTAACACAGAACTGATCTTTTCCCTGCTGTCAAGGAGGCTAAATCCTTATATCAATTACCTGACAGGGCGTAATCAACATGGCTCATTCCCTGGACTTTGGCAGGGAGTAATCAGCTTCGTGGCTCATTCCCTGGACTCTTGGCAGGGAGTAATCAGCTTCGTGGCTCTTTACCTGGACTCTTGGCAGGGAGTAATCAAAGCACTCTTACTCTAAATAATCTATCCCCCCTATTATCAGTTCTGTAGACCCCAAGAAATAGAATACAAAGAGAGAAATTGCAGAATAACTTATCTCATCTAATCTAGTCATCACGTGCACCTGAGCCACCAACCAGAAACAATCAATTGGAAACGACAAACAGCGTACGTATATGAATACGCACATAGGTTCTTTGATTCTCACAGTGGGAACAGGCACCCGGTCGTTTCAGGTGTCACCGAGAGGGTCAACAATACCACCAGCAGACTCACCCAGAACTGTCCGATACGGATAAGTCACAGATTCATATATATATATAAAAACCAGTGAACTTACCGTTTGTCAATGGAGTTGATCAGGCTCCAAATCGGACAGCCCAGAACAATTCAGCGGGTAGTTGGGCGTCGGCCCCCCAGGGGTCCCGAACCCCCAAATGAGAATCGCTTCCAGTCACAGCACCACTGTTAAGGGAATCCCTTTTTTATCCCTTACTTCAATTGATTGTCTCTGTCCAAATTAGATTTGAGTGCATGTGTCGACACTAAGAACTCCAGACCACACAGAATGTTGCTAGTTTGAAATCCTATACACTTCTCTTTATTTTCAGGAAGCACTGTCTCATTTTAATTCTCTGATTTAGGAGTGATTTAGGAGTGGTTATCAAATCACATGTATCTCATACCATATTATAATTGGATGTCCAGAATATATAACCTTTTTTGGACATGGAGCATAAATTTATGAAATCACAAACAGGATATATGTATACAATAGGTTTCTTTTGCATCTGCGCAGTCTTATTCAGGCGTTGGCTGACTAATATTCTCTTCGTCATTCAAAACAGGAACTAGGTGCTTCTATCTGAATGCCTAT
>ONZH01025004.1:0-32927 GCA_900303285.1 Rhinella marina
ACGTGTCCGTGAGCATACTAGGTAGGTGATATTTAAAATGTTTACATTATACATATAATGCATTTGCACTATATTGTTTGCACTGGATTGTTTGCACTAATGTTTTTACTCTTAAGCAACGTTTTCAAGTATGTTGCCCATTGTGTGTATTTCTTTACAGGTACCACAATGGGTCCTCATATTCACTTTATAGTATTGTGGTTGATTGTACTATGCCCATAGCCGGATAGACAGCACCTTAATTGTTCTACCTCAAATATACATACTGCCACTGAGGGCGATTTCAGATCTGACCATTTACACTGGATCTGGCCCGGGGTCCGCAATGTGTCAAAACGATGGCGCAAGCCTCGGATCACCTGCTGGATCACCTCCTTTTTATGCTGGTTCGGGTGGCAGTGTGTGCCATCGTAAATCATAATCCTGGCGGTCCATCAGCCGGACTATGTATTTCAGCTGTGCAGCAGAGCTAAATGATGAGGATCGTCTGGACGCCATTTTTGAATATTTGCTCTGCCTCCGAGGAGTGCACGCCGTGGACTTTCGTTGTACGTGCCTGCGTATTATGTAATCGCGTAGACAATAGTTCACTGAGGATTCGTAAGCTATTTGTACGTCTTCTAAGAAGTTGCGTACATTTTTTAACTGTACGTTCGTTATTAGTGCGCGAATGTTCGCTAATAGCACAAAATAATGTATATTTTGTAGGAAAACTTTGGCAAATGATTTTTTGAATGATTTGCTCATCTCTAGTGAGGGTGCTGGCGAAGTGTCATAAAACTGTCCCAGTCCTTGGAGAGTGTCGCCTTGTCTTTGTTGGAACTGCTGTGTGTTCCCCTCGTTTCCCCTCCTCGGGTGGCCAAGGAACTACGTACTCTGCCGCCAGCGTTGTCAGATGACAGTTTGTGGAGCAATTTTTCGACAAGGGCCTTCTGGTATTGCAACATTTTACTTGTCCTCTCCACCACAGGAATGAGAGATGGAAAGTTTTCTTTGTAGCGGGGGTCGAGAAGGGTGAACAACCAGTAATCCGTGTTGCCTAATATGCGTATAATGCGAGGGTCACGGGAAAGGCAGCCTAGCATGAAGTCAGCCATGTGTGCCAGAGTCCCAACAGACAAGGCTTCGCTCTCCCCACCAGGAGCATGACTCTCAATATCCTCCTCGTCCTCTTCCTCCTCTTCAGCCCATCCGCGCCGAAGAGATGGTGTAAACGTGGTATGCCTACCCTGTGTAGCGGTGGCAACCGTCTCCTCCTCCAATTGGCACTGAGAAGATGAATCGATGGTGCTCTATCACCTATCACCCTGTGTAGGGTCTTCCCCCATTTCCACCTCTTCCACATGCAGAGCATCGGCCTTAATTGTGAGCAGTGAGTTTTTTAGCAGACACAGAAGTGGGATGGTTACACTGATAATGGCATTATCGCCGCTCACCATCTGTGTAGATTCA
The DNA here is from genome assembly GCA_900303285.1 of Rhinella marina. Lineage (NCBI taxonomy): Eukaryota > Metazoa > Chordata > Amphibia > Anura > Bufonidae > Rhinella > Rhinella marina. Next base: position 1,453 of record ONZH01025004.1, read on the forward strand.
TTAAAGTTGTGTAACACCTCACAGAGGTCAGACATCGATGCCCACTCGTCGCTTGTGAAGAGCAGAAGCTGACTAGAGAGGCGCCGACCGTGGTGTAGCTGATATTCTACTACTGCTCTCTGCTGCTCACAAAGCCTGCTCAACATGTGGAAGGTGGAATTCCATCGCGTGCTCAAGTCGCACAGCAGTCAGTGAGCTGGCAAGCACAAGCGCTGCTGCAGGGTTGTCAGGCTGGCTGAAGCTGTCGGTGACTTGCGGAAATGGGCGCACAGGCGACGCATCTTCACCAGTAGCTGAGGCAAATTGGGGTAGGTTTTCAGAAACCGCTGAACCACTAAGTTGAATACATTGGCCAGGCATGGTATGTGTGGGAGGTTGGCCAGCTCCAAAGCCGCTACCAAGTTGCGGGCGTTATCGGATACAACTATGCCTGGCTGTAGGTTGACTGGCGAGAGCCATAGCTCAGCCTGTTCCCTTATGACATGCCACAGATCTGCGGCGGTGTGCTGTTTGTCACCCAGGCAAATAAGCTTCAGCACGGCCTGTTGCGGCTTACCGACTGCTGTGCTACACTGCTTCCAGCTACTGACAGAAGTCTGAGTGGTGCTGCAATATGACAATTCTGCATGGGAAATGGAGGAGGAGGTAGAGGAAGAGAAGGAGGGGTTGCAGGCGCTACTATAGGTGGCAGCGGAAATCCGGATGGAAGTAGGGTCCGCAACCCTCGGCGTGGGTAAGACCTTGGCCATCCCAGGGGTCGACTCGCTCCCAGCCTCCACAACGTTCACCCAGTGTGCTGTCAGGGAAATGTAGCGTCCCTGGCCACAAGTGCTTGTCCATGTGTCAGTTGTTAAGTGGACCTTGCCAGTAACTGCGTTGGTCAGGGCACGGGTTATGTTTCTGAACACATGCTGGTGTAAGGCAGGGACAGCACACCGGGAAAAATAGTGGCAGCTGGGGACTGCGTAACGAGGGACAGCCGCCACCATCAGGCTGCGAAAGGCCTCGGTGTCCACCAGCCTAAACGGCAACATTTTCAGGGCCAGCCATTTGGAAAGTTGCGTGTTTAGAGCTATGGCCTGTGGGTGGGTGGCAGGGTATTTGCGCTTGCGTTCAAATGCCTGCGGTAAGGACATTTGAACGCTGCGCTGGGACATTGAAGTGGACGTGCTGGCTGATGTTTTCTGCGAAGCTCCAGGTGCAGGGCCGGAGGCATCTGGGCCTGCGTCTTGGACAGCACATAACAGAGGAGAAGAGGAGGCAGTGGTGTGATCTGCAGACACAGATCGTGGACCCAGGCGTTCAGCTCACCTTTTAGGGTGCTTTCATGCTGGTGGTGGTCAGGTTGCTGGTGTTTACGCCCCAGCTCATCTTTGTATGGCACAGGATACAAATTACAATCTGTTTATCGTCAGCACTTTCCTCAAAAAAACGCCAGACTGCGGAACACCTAACCCTTGGCAAGGGAGCTGGCCGCAAGGGGCTGCTCTGGGGAACAGTTATGGGCCTGGTTGGCGTGGCCTGCCTTCTCCCTTTTTCCACCCCACTGCCTCTTCCAGCCTGTTGCGCTGCTGCGGATCCCTCCCCCTCTGTACTGTTGTCCTTGCTCGGCTTTCCACCTTCCCAGGTTGGGTCAGCTATTTCGTCATCCACCACCTCCTCTTCCACATCCTCACTCTGGCGCCTCCTCCTGACATGGTGAACTAACAAGAACCTGACTTAACTGCATCTCATCCTCATCCACAACCTCTTGAGACACTAATTGCCCTTGACTTATTGGCAACTATGTCTCATCGTCATCATGCACCTCGTGAGACGCTAGTTACCGGTCCCCACCGTCATCTTCTTCAGACTGTGTTTGCTCAATAGGTTGGGAATCAGGGCACAATATCTCCTCATGTTCCACTTCAACCGGCCTTGGCGAGAGGCCCAAGTCAAGGGACGGTGATGAAAAAAGCTCCTCTGAATATCCCAATGTGGAATTTCTTCTTTGCCCAGACTCTGCAAGGTGGGAGGAAGGAGGATCAGGGTGAGGATGCGGTTGCCCAGACTCTTGGCTACTGAGACTGGACTTTGCGGAAAAGGGGGTGGTGCTGAACCGACTGGAAGCATTATCAGCTGAAATCCAACCATCTGATGCTTCAGGCGTTGGTGGGTGGAAATCCTGGCTGATCCATGCCTGATTCATCTTGACAAAGGTGAGTCTTTTCACATTTTGGAAGGAAAGGCGAGTTCTTCTTGGGGTAACTATGGCCCCTGCCACACTGAACACCCACTCTGATGCCACACTACTAGCCGGGCAGGACATCTTCTCCAGTGAAAACTCGGCCAGTTGCGGCAACAAATCCAGTTTGGCTGCCCAGTAGTCCAGTGGATCTTCAATGTGGGGTGGCAGGGTGCTGTCCAATTAGGCCACCACCTGCTGTTTCAGGGTCTGCTCCTGGTCTACCTGCTGCTGCTGCTGGTGAGTACTTTCCGCACTTGGCGGGTGAAGAAAGCTGCTCATCAGCGACTCCAGACTCAAGTTGCTGCTGATGGAGCTGTTACTGCTCCTAACCCCCGACCCCCCCCCCACAGCAGCCGTGGCAGTCGTACGTGAGCACTGAGGGACCCTCCGGTCAGACCTGCGAGAGGATGGACGAAGACGCAGATAGGCAGCAGCCAACTGACTACATAAGATGTCTCTATAGTACTTCAGTTTGTCCTCCCTCTCAGCAGGTGAAAAAAAGGCCCCCATTTTTAGACCGGTAGCGAGGGTCCAAGAGGGTGGAGAGCCAGAAGTCATCCCTCTGCCGGATGGTGACTATTCGGCTGTAACTACGTAAGCAAGTGAGCATGCATCGGGCCATTTGCGCAAGTGACTCAGAGGGACTACCTGCCTTCAACTCCAGTGTATACTGCCATGGTTTCTCTGGGTCATCTGCCTTATCTTCCTCATCTCCCTCTACCTCCTCTGGCTACTCCTGCTCCTCCTCTTCTGTCACCTGGGTAGAAAAACCACTAAATGCTTGTGCTCCAATGTCCTCCTCCTCCTCCAGTTCAGCCCCCACCGGACTCATGTGGCCGTGAGATGCAGTCTCCGTGTCTCCAGTCGCCTGACCAAAAAGATTTTGCAGCATCTGTTCCAGACATGAAGCAGTGGAATGACGTTGTTCATACCGTAGTCCTGGCGACTGACAAATAACGTGGCCTCCTCAAAGGGCCTGAGCAAGCGGCAGGTGTCACGCATGAGCTGCCACTGGCTGACATCAAAATTACACAGGGGAGTACTCCTGTTTGCTTGGATCATTAAGAAATCGTTTATGGCCTTTCTCTGTTCGTACAGTCGGTCCAACATATGGAGGGTAGAATTCCAACGGGTGGAAACGTCACATATCAGCCTATGTTTGGGGGATGACATTCTGCCACTTCAGCTCAAGGAGGGTGTGCTTGGTGGTGTAGGAATGGCTGAAGTGCATGCAAAGTTTCCTGGCCATTTTTAGAATGTTTGCAGTTGGGTATAAGACTTGAGGAACCGTTTGACAACCAGATTAAATACATGCGCCATGCAGGGCGCATGGCTCAGCCCTCCTTTGCGCAGCGCGGACACCATGTTCTTTCTGTTATCTGTCACCATGGTTCGGATTTTTAGTTTTCGCGGAGAAAGCCAGCAATCGATTTCTTCTTTCATGACGCGGAGCAGTTCCTCCCCTGTGTGACTTTGTTCGCCCAGGCAAACCAGGCGTAAAACTGCGTGACACCGCCATGCCCTGCACATTCGGTACGCTGCAGGAGCACTATGACTTGGCCCTGCAATGGAGGCTGAGGTGGTGGAGAAGGAGCCGGACATTAGCGCAGGATCAGCAGTTTGACAACGAGGAGGAGAAAGTGGCGTCACCTGATCAAGTTGCTCGTGTGGCTGGGCAGGAAGCACATTGACCCAGTGGGCCGTAAAGGACATGTACTGGCCTTGACCGTAGTTACAACTCCACACGTCAGCACTGCCATGCACTTTGGAAGACACTGACAGGCTCAAGGACTGGGCCACCTTCTCTTCTACATATTTGTGTAGGGCTGGGACTGACTTTTTGGCAAAGAAATGACGGTTTGGCACTCTCCACCTCGGCTCGGCACAAGCCATCATTTCTCTGAACGGTGCAGAGTCCACCAGTTGAAAAGGGAGGGACTGCAGCACGAGCAACTTGGACAGGAGCACGGTCAGTTTCTGCGCTGTAGGATGGCTGGACGCGTACTGCTGTCTCTTTGCAATCGTCTCGGTGAACGACTGCTGCCGCAATGAGTGGCGAAGAATAAGATTAGGAGGAGCAGGAGTATCTGGAGCGGTAGATAATGACAGACAGCTCCCTTCGGCAGAGGTGCTGGAGCCTTGACTGCCTGAAATGGGATGCGTGCCACTGGATGATGCTGCTGTTGCTGCTGCCGACTGGACCGCCAAATCTGAGCCACGGTTCACACACTTTGTGGTGACGCTGCATATGTTGGTGCAGGGCCGTGGTGCCAACATTAGCACCCTGGCCACGCTTCACTTTCTGACCACAGATTCTACATATAGCCATGTTCACTTCCTCAGGCGTCTTAACAAAAAACTTCCACACTGCCAAGTAGGCGATTTTACCACCAACACTCTGCACTGACTGAGTGGTACCCCCGCTGCCTGGCTGAGCCGCTGCACCACTCTTTTCAAGGCCGGAAAGCACCTGCGAAGAGTGTGGTCTACCCCGTGCCCGTTTGGCTCCCGACCTCGCACTGCTGCCACTCCACTGACTAACGGCCACACTACCGACTTGCTGCCTGCACCGCTGCCTGACGTGCAAGCTGTCAGTCTCGTCTGCAGATGATGATAATGATGATGAAGCCCTTGCTTCACCCTGCTCCCAAGTGCGCTCGGCTACATCATCATCAACTACAGTTTGCACGTCGCTAATGTTCTCCTCAACTGTCTCGATGTACAAAGCCTGACCGCTCTCAACATCACCTCCCACTACACTCTCTCCTCATCAGTACTTGACCGCCTACTGGAAGGATCAGATTTCTGCCCCACCTCTTGGCTTCCCAGTAGCTGCTGACTGTCCTTAAGTAGTTCGTCCTCGCTGCATAGTGACGCAGAGCCTACAGCATATAGTACTTCTCTGGATGAGGGAACCGAAAAGGACAGAGGCAGGTTGAGGACAGGTGAGGGCACTGGAGCTGCTCCTGGCCCATACCAACTAAGGGTTGTGTCTGACAAACCCACTGACTCTTCACTGGGGGTTTCAGATGTCATCTGGGAGGAAGTAGATGACCGAGTCAACCATTCAAGAACATCTGGGTTGGTGGTCAACACACCAGTAGCTGCGGCCTCGCCGAGTGACCCCTAATGCCACATCCCCTTCCTCTGCTGAGACCTGTGCCTATTCCAGAAACATTTGTGCCACTGCCCCTTCCCTGTGAAGGGCCTGTCACCCCTCTGACATCCTGTTTGATAAAAAAAATTTAAAATAAAATAAAATGAAGAATACCCCCAAAAATTATATATACTTTGCTCACTGCCTTGCACAACGGCTTAACTATTTATTTAAGAAATATCGTCACCTACACAGTGTGTTAACGATGGGTTACTGAACTGCAGTACAATTGGTTACTGCACAGCACTATACACTTTGTTTATACAGACTGACGCTGCGACTATTGATTTAAAAGGAATGAGCCCAGAACCACGTCTTTACTCTTTTTTGGGCAATTCAACTTCACTGACTACGTTAGCACAATATCACGCTTTTCTGTTTGGATGGCGAATGACGCCCGAAATACTTAGTTAAAATGAGCAACCACAAAAAAACCTATTAACTGTTTTTTGGCCAATTCAACTGCGCCAAGGAAGTTTTATTTTTTTTTTACCCAACACAACACAAAAGATAACGTTTTTTTTCTACAACAAGGAACACAAGTGGTGGTTCTTTGAATAAAGCACCCCAATACAGCCTTTAGAACAGAGTGCCCCACAACCCCAATGCACAGTCACTGCTGCTCAGTGTACCAGAATAGTGATTTCACTGCCTGATAATCCCCTATGGATTCTGTCTAGAAATCATCCCTCTCCTATACCTGCAATTCAGATTATCTATCCCTGATCTCCTCATTTCTTTTCTTTAGTTTTTCTTTCACTTGCCCTATCTCTCCTGACATCTGTGTCTGGTCTAAAATCAATGGAAAATGGCGGATTCCAGCGCTGCAGAGCTATTTATAGGGCTGTGACATCACAGGACCTGGCTGGCTGCTAATTGGCTACATGTCTGCATGTGATCGCATTGTGAGCGTATACTTCTTTGTCCCAGAAATCCTTCCCCCATGTCATGCCATGTGCTTGCGGCCATTTTAAGAAAAAAAGAAAAAAAAAAGATTTGTTACCACGAATCACCATGAAATTCGCTTTCGTGATGAATCGAATTTTCCATGAAATTTGTAACGAATTCCACTTTGTCAACTTTGATTCGCTCATTTCTACTTTCTACCTACCCAAATACTATCCCTATTGTTTAATTTCCTTCTAGGGAAAATTGAACTGCAGCAGCAAATGAGGAAGTGCGGCCGAAATGAATGGTATTGAATACGGAGGTCAGCTACAGAGACTTTTGAACGGTTGTAATACGCTGTGCACCTAGTGTTACTGACAGGGCACACCTGGGTTTTTTTGACACCCACAAAAATTTTTAAAAAAATGTATTTCCCAATGGACGTCTGAACAATGATAGTAACCCTGCCAATAGAAATTCTATCAATACGGAAATGTTATACAGCAAGACGCAAAATAATTACTGCGGGCTTAACAGCAGAAATTATAGCAAAGTATGTCAGGTATATAGTATACAGAGAGTGTCCTACAGCATGCAGCAGCAGCAGCACATGTGGCGTTAATGGCAGGCCACCTAGTGCTATTTTCACCACCTTTAAAGTACTCAAATATCAGTAAATAAAGGTTTGTGACAGATATAATAGCCCTTTTAAGGGCTTTTGGGTCTTTTTTGAGCGATTTCTATCCCTGCTAGGCGTGCTTCTCTCCCTACAGTGTATGTCCCTCCTTGCTGCACCTCTCCCTGTCTAATACTGGCCGGGTCACATGTCACTGGGTGCTTTATAGCACCCGATGACGCGTTCCCGGCCAGCCAATCAGTGTAATGCCAGTAGCTAACATGGCTGCTGGCATTACACTGAATGCAATACCTCAACGCACGCTAATTGGCTAATTAGCATGCAGGGAGGGGACTGGAGCATGGCTCTCGAGCACACACGGTATTCAGCCGAATATTGTTCGGCCGAATAGTGTTCGCTCAACACTAATTACTACTAGTCCTGCACTAGCCCTGCACTGGCCCTGATATCTGTAATGTGGGTGCACAGAACAACAGAATTTACAGAACACAGTTCTCTGTCTTTCATAAGCTCCTGCTCGTCTCAGCAGGCACAGCACAAGTGATGTAACTGGTTTACTGAGCCTCTGGGCCAATCAGAGCAAGCTCTTCCCCCTAGGTCAGATGACCGGGTTCTTCCTGGGCTTTTTGTCGCTCTCACCGCAAACATTTCTGCATAAATAACGAACATACATAGGAAATAAACATACATAGTAAAAGTATGCTATTTAACTTAATTTGTACGCATCAGCGTACAAATTATCAGATGCTTAGCATTAGTGTACAATTCATCAGACGTGTAAGTAGCGTTATGGTACAAAGGTTTAAGAACATTTAAGATTTGAACGGAGCGAATCTGAAAAGATCCGGATCCGCTTCAGAGTAGGAAATAGCGAAGATTTGTATCGAATCTATGAAGAGGTGAATAGATTCGCTCATCTCTAATTCAAACAAATCCAAAGTTTTTCAAACATTTGGATCAAATATGGATTCTTAAGAATTGATTAGCTCATCTGTAGAAACAGCTGTCTACAGATGGATTGGCTTGCCCTGGTTATATTCCCTCGTCAAATCTTGATGCTTGGCAAGTTGGCTCTTGACTCATAGGGAGCCATTAGGTGGCGCTGGTGAGATGGTTCTCTTTCTTGGGAGACACGTCTTTGCATATAATAAAACAAACCTGAAGATTTTTTTTTTTCAATTATTACAATCATATCATTTACACTGAAAGGAGATGTATATTCCAGCATCCAATTTCCAGATAAATGGAGTCTTTATTTTATCTAGTAAAATAAAGATGTATGAAGCACTTAGTTCTTAAAATATGTAACCTCTTCCAGACCGGGCCACTTACCCCCTTCTTGACCCGGCCTAATCTGACAAGTGTCAATATGTTTTACCTTTATTTATAAAAAAAAATCCAAAAGTTAACAAAAATTTGAAAAAACTCACTATTTTCTAAATTTGAATCTCTCTGCTTTTAAGACAGATAGTGATGCCTCATAAAATATTCATTAATTAACATTCCCCATATGTCTACTTTATGTTGGCATCATTTTGGTAGTGTAATTTTATTTTTTAGGATGTTAGTAGGTTTAGCATTTTAGAAGCAATTTTTAAAATTTTCAAGAAAATTTCCAAAATCAACTTTTTTAAGGACCAGTTCAGTTCTGAAGTCACTTTTGGGCTTACATAATAGAAACCACCCATAAATGACCCATTTTAGAAACTACACCCCTCAAACTATTCAAAACTGGCTTTAGAAATGTTGTTAACCCTTTAAGTATTCCACAGAAATTAAAGCAATATAGATGTGAAATTTCAAAATTTCAGTTTTTTTGCAGATTTTAATACATTTTTCCTGTAACACATCAAGGGTAAACAACAAAACAAACCTCAATATTTATGACCCTAATTCTGCAGTTTACAGAAACACACCACATGTGGTCGTACACCGCTGTATGGGGATATGGCAGGGCACAGAAGTCAAGGATCGTCATATGGTTTTTGGAGGGCATATTATGTTGGGTTGGGTTGTTTTTGGGTGCCATGTTGCATTTGAAGAGACCCTGAGTTACCCCACAGTGAAAACCCCCCAAAAATGACCACACTGCTTCCTGCACTGTGTATACTGCAATCTAGAGGGCAGGGACACCCAGGAACAGTCCCTGCCTTCTCTGTTGGGTACCCTGTTGTCACTAAAAGCGGAACCCTGGCACGTTCAGAAGCGTCCATTCAGAGATAAATAACCACTTCCCAGACGTTTATAAGCTATGGGCTGATGGGAAGTGATTAAGGAGGTCATTTATTAAGATCAGCGTTTTTAAAGCCGGCCTTCTAAAGCCCCTGCATTGGTACTGGATCTAGCACCACTTCTAAATGTAAGCCAGCTTCTTACATTTAGACCATTTTCTATGCCTCAGGCTAGCCTGGTACTTTCACACTTGCGGCAGCAGGTTCTGGAAGGCTGTTCTGGCAGGTGAAGCCTTCCGGATCCGTGCTAATGCTAGCCCACCGTGCCTCTGGAAGTCTTTTTTGGCCCAATTCACTATAATAGGGGCGGGCCGGAGGTCTGGCTGCAGCAGGGCAAACAAGCCGAGAGGCGGCCGGACAAAAACCGCAGCGTGTTGTAGTTCTTTTCTGGTCGTCTCTCGGTACGTTTGCTGTGATGCGGGCAGACGGCCCGCCCCCATTATAGTGAAGGGGCCGGAGCAGACTTTCAGTGGCACAGTGGGATAGTGGCACGGATACGGTAGGCTGTACCCCCCCAGAAACAGCCTGCCGGACCCTGCTACCGCAAGTGTGAAAGTAGCCTAAAACAGGCATAGAAAATAATGAATTAAATGGGCCTACCTGCCTGTCCCCTTCCCTGCCCACACCATGCCCACTTTTTTAGCCTTGGCACGAGTGGGGAAAAGTCACAAATTACACCTAATTTAGGCATATTTCAGGTTAATAAATGACCCCCTAAGTCTTTATTGAGTCATGTTAAAAACAACATCCTAAAAAAAATTATTCAATCCAGATGATCAGTGCTTAATGCTGACATCTTTTGAACAGTCCCCTGCTGTCCTACACTTCTCATATTTGGGAAGTATAGTGAAGACCCCTGCCTTTGTTGGTAAATAGACCATAACTCAAGCTCCTATCCAAAGGACTGCTGTAAAATATCTGGCCCCCCACCACAGTTGCATGGTAGAGACAAAAACTCCAAGAGAGATTTTGACAATTGTAACAACTGAACCCTTGGAGAGAAACAGGCCATGACACCAGGATAACAATTTTCCCAAAGTTCTCTTTTCTTGTACAGCTCAGACTTCAGGCTTTCCACCAGGACTACATACAATTACTGTTTCCCAAACATGATGTTCCCAGACACAGTAATACTCAGTGCATACTCCCAACTGTAGGTTATGCTGCCACTCCAGAAGCTATGGCCCCCTTACTGCCAAATGGATGAACAGTTCTTCAAATACCCTCAAACGACAGGAAAGTGCATCAAACGACAGGAAATAATTGTTCTGCTCTGCAGCAACTGTGGGAAAGCTGATATCCCAGTTATGCAATGTACTTCATAATGTGTTACTGGGGTCCGTCTAGTCACAATGGTTTTTAGCAGTAGCTATATCTTCTGGCCATTCTCTGATCCTTCCACATGCAATGACTCACCATCCCTGAGCATTTCTATGCATCTCACTCCTCTGAACCAAGGCATCTTCCTTCAGCTATTCCATATGACTTTTGAAGTTGGGGTTATTATTGTCTTTTGTGTAAACAGTATATGCCACATAACGTTTTTTGCTCCTATTGCCAGTTTCTACATCAATGCGCTTGTGCTTCAGAATAGAGCTAGACTTACGCCAAGTTTTAAGTCGAGTAATAGCCAGACATGGCAGTTAGAGATGAGCGACATTCTCAAAAATTTGATTCAGCCGGTTCACCGAATTTTCCGAAAAGATTTGAATCGATCGGAATTTATTTGTGGCGAATCACGTTAAAAAACTCATATTTCCTGGCTGCAGAGAGACTGTATAGTGGTGAAGAACAATGCCTTGCAGTAACACACATAGGGAGTCTGCTGCGGTCGTGAAACAATATTGTGAGCTAGTATTACGTGTAGGTGACTGGCATCGCTCTAAGAATCACTGCACACCTAACGTATTTGGGCAGTTATGGGGCCAAAACTAACCAAATAACTCAAGTGTGAACTCAGCCTTGCAGGTCAATGTAGGAACCAGGTATAAAGAACCGTGCAGAGGCCCAAGATCCTACTATAGCGTGAAAAAGAGCACTTCTTTTACACCAATTCACTGATTCCACATAGATTTCAACAGAACCTGTTCTATTAAATCATTATACAAGCAGAGCCCCCTCCTTCCCCCGACAGAATGGAGTGGGTGTCAGAATAAGTTTGTATTGACGTCTGTGAGGAATGTGGAATCCATGTTAGCCATGATTTAATCAGAGCCATCTGCTGTCAACTAGCAGATGGAGTAAACACCACAGGGGTCCTGCCTTCAAAGCAGGTCCCATATGTAGAATTCATACGTCACCCAGCCAGCGCAGAGTCAAAGTCCTCCTCCAGGAAGAGCCCCTCAGCAGAGGGCTGTCAGCTTGTTAGCCATATCATTGAGAACCCAGACAACCTGGAACCAGGAATTAATAAGGAATTATGAATTGCCTGTACATCTCAGACATAAACCAGTTAAATATTTTCGACACAGGGGCCAAGAGGGACATGCCCATATCCATAAATTAGTGATAACATATCAGAAAGCGGAGACACAGAGATCTCCAATCAGGAACCTGATAAATGTGCCATGTTTAGTCTCTACCTGTAGCTGGAACCCAGGCGGAACCATTTCCCAGGGACCTTCCGGTCTGGAGCTATGTGCAATAATGGTTTTTGTTGGTCTTTGGCTTCCAGAACTGGGAAGGGAGGGTGGACTCCTCCCAGAGGGAGGAGGGGGAGTAGCCGGCTACAAGTGAAAAGGCCACCTCAGGACAGAGGATTTGGTCTTACTCTGAAAGGGGGTCACATCTAGCCTGTGTTTGGAGGGACTGTGGACCAACTGCTGATATCACTGTCCCCATGTGACTATAGCCAGGACTTACAGCAACCCAGAACTCATCATAATCCAATGGACTACTCAGCCATCTAGTAACTGACTATTTCTCGGTTCAGTTCTGTTGTATCATACCCCCTGTATTTGCATATCTGACCACTGTATCCAGTCTCTGTTTATATAGTTATATTTAGCTTGCCCTTAAGACAATTAAATATACAATGTAATTGTGTGTTGTTCTAGTATCTCGATCACAAATCCCCACGTCCGTGTGTTTGGCATAATCATAGCTATCTTGGGGTGGTTTCTGCCCCAATATAATCCCGCTAGCAGACCAGGCTTATATTACATGAGTAACTGGTGGCGGTCTACCATGCTGAGAAAGCTCTGTTTCACTGGGGCAGTGAAAAGGCTCTCTCAACTTGTCAGGGTGGTGAGCAAGTGTGGGGTTACGCAGGAGGTGTGTGGACCACCCCCTCTCATTTCCCAGATCTCTGTGTACCTGATGGACAGGAGGCATCTGTATAAACTGTACCAAGCTGACCTTAAGTGCTACTAGGGACGGTATAATGTCACATGTTGGTAACCAGTGACACAACCTTGTAAGCTCGACGTAGTTGACTTCAGGCGGGGCTACGAGGTGCGGGTTTTGTCACAACGTCAATGATTGTTCTGCCCTTCCTCTAATCCATCAGAAAAATACCCCCCAAAAAACGTATTCTGTCTGTTGAGCATCCACCTTCACTCCGTCAACATTTCGTTAGTAATCCCTCAGTATTGACAAAGCTAAAAAAAACAGGAGTGGATCCAAAACAGAGATGACGTGAATGGAATATTTGCATGTTTTCTGCTTTTGGAACAGCATGAGAAGTCCACAGGGTGTTCTAGTGACAGAGTGTTTAGTTGGCAGCAGCATGCAGAGACCATAGAGTGGCCCAATGACAGATTCTGGACGGGGCAGCAGAAGCATCAGTAGGAGTTACCTCAGACCACAGAGTTACCCGGTGACAGAATGGGGAGATGTGTAGCAGTAGCAGTACCCACTGACGATAGTGGGCGTAAGAAGGAGAACTTGGCATCTGATGTGTGGCATCAGGTGGGTGGCAGCATCATAATAGTAGCTGAGGCAGGTAGCTAGAAGAAACTGATCTCTTTTGTCAAGTTTTGGGTGAGTCAGTAGTCATCCCTCTGCCGAATGGTGACAATACGGGTGTCACTACGCAAGCAAGTGACCATGCATCGGGCCATTTGCTCAAGTGACTCGGAAAGACTCCCTGACTCCATCTCCTTTGCATACTGCCACAGTGTGTCTGGGTCCTCTGCCTCATCGCCTTGTAGCTCCTCTGGCTGCTCCTGCTTCTCCTCTTCTATCAACTGGGTAGAGAAACCACCCATTTCTCTAGACTTTCTTTGTGCTCCAAGGTCCTCTTTCTCTTCCTCCTCCAGTTCAGCCCCCACAGGGCTCATGTGGTTGTGAGATGTAACCACCACATCTCCTGTCCCATGACCAGCCAAATTTAACAGAATCCTCCTTGATGCAGTGCCAACACCATGTTCTTCCAGTTGTCAGTCACCATTGTTCTGATTTTAAGTTGTCGTGGGGAAAGCCAGGATTGGATTTTTTGGTGAATGATGCAAAGCAGTTTCTCCACTGTGTGACTTTGTTCGCCCAGGCAAACAAGGTGTAGAACCGCGTGAAACAACAGTGCCATGCACATGTGGTATGCTGGTGGGGCACTGTGAATTGTCCCTGCAGTGGAGGCTGAGGACACGGTGGAGGATGAGGAGGCAAACATTGTTGCAGGACCAACAGCATGAGAACGTGGAGGCGGAAGCGGCGTCGCCTGCCCATGTTGCTGGTTTGGCTGTGCAGGAACCACATTTACCCAGTGGGCCGTAAAGGACATATACTGTCCCTGACAATAATTAGAGCTCCACATGTCGACGCTGCCGTAAACTTTGGCAGACACGAACAGGCTCAAGGACTGGCCCACCTTCTGTTCTACATGTTTGTGCAGGGATGGTACTGCCTGTTTCGCAAAGAAATGACGGCTTGGAACTTTTCAGCTCGGCTTGCCACAAGCCATCATTTCTCTGAAAGGTTCAGAGTCCACTACTTGGAAAGGGAGGGACTGCAGCACCAGCAACTTGGCCAGGAGCACGTTCAGCTTCTGCACCATTGGATGTGTATGCACATACTGCTGTCTCGTGGCAATGGCTTCGCTGATCAATTGCTGAAGGAATAAGTGACAAGGAGTAGGAGGAGGAGCAGGAGCATTAGATATTAGGAAGGACAGACAGCTCCCTTCGGGTGAGGTGGTGGAGCCTTGACTGCCTGAAATCGGGTGCGTGCCTCTGGGTGATGCTGCATCTGCTGCGGCAGGCTGGACCACCATATTGGCGCCAAGGTTCTCCAAGGTCACTTTATGATGACACTGCATATGTTGACGCAGGGCCGTTGTGCCAACATTGATACCCTGGTCACGCTTCATCTTCTGCCCACAGATTCTACAAATAGCTAGGTTCACCTCACCCGGCGGCTTAACAAAAAACTGCCACAGAGCCGAGTAGGTGATTTTACCCCCAACACTCCTCACTGACTGGCTGCTACCGCTGCCTCTGTGATCCCCTGCACCACCACTTTCCAACCCGGTAGGCTCCTGGGAAGCGGGTGGTCTATCTTGGGCACGTTTGGCTCCTGACCTCCCACTGCTGCCACCCTGATGATTCCCGGCCACGCTAGCAATTTGCTGGCTCCACTACTGCCAAGCTACCATGCTCTTCTCCTGATGATGATGAAGCCCCTAATTCACCTGGCTTCCAAGTGCGATTGGCTACATCATCATCATCAAGTACTGTCTGCACATTACTGATGTCCTCCTCAACAGTCTCTGGGTCAAGAGCCTGATTGCGCGCAATCCCAGCTCCCATGCCACTCTCCTCATCACTACTTGCTCGCCTAATGGAGGAAGCTGCGGATGTCTCCTCCACATCTTGGTTGGCCAGTAGCTGTTGATTGTGAGCAGCATGTGTTTGGTCTTCTACTTGCTACCGTATCCAATGTTGGGCAATATAGATTCGCAAGTAATATTATTTTTCACACCTATCCCAAAAATAAAAATGTATGCAGTATGCGCAAATAAAACTGGAAACTTGAACTGGAGAGAGGGCCTGTAGGTGGGGGGGCAGGCTGGGGGGAAGGAGGTTGAGCTGGAAGAGCCAGGCGAGTGCCCCCTGGGGCTAGCTTGTGTGGTGGTGACAACAGCCGGATGGAGTTAGAATGACGACGCAGGACCCCAACTTAAAAATTTAGCATCAACCTGTACAATTGTCAATTATGAGCTAGATCAAGTGTGGCATGACTTTTAAATGGATATTGCATGTGGTCACGTACTCCCTGAAACCCCATAATCACCCCTTCCCTGATGTGCTAGCCCAGAACATTATCTGCCCCAATTCACAAGACCTTTTGCTGTTTCCGTGTGCTGACAGTGGGGATTTACCAGTGTTGTCTGAGGAGGTGGTGGACACTGGCGAGACACAGGTGTCGGTGGGTGAGGTAGTTGTATGGGAAGCAAGTTACAGTGGGGACTCCTTGGGGGGGACTTTCTCATGATGGGACAGATTCAACTTGGGTGGATCAGGCACATTAACAGATTAATTTTTTTGGGGGTTTATTTAACTTTTATTTAGCAAAAATAACCACAGAGATATTTATTCGTTATCTTCTCTGCGAAGTCTGGCGTTGGGGTTCCTCACTTTGATGGCGAGCTGTGCCGCTCTCTCCACAATAGTAACATAGTTTACAAGGCCGAAAAAAGACATCTGTCCATCCAGTTCGGCCTGTTTTCCTATAAGTTGATCCAGAGGAAGGCAAAAAAACCCTGTGAGGTAGAAGCCAGTTTTCCCCACTTTAGGGAAAAAAATTCCTTCCCGACTCCAATCAGGCAATCAGAATTACTCCCTGGATCAACGACCCCTCTCTAGTAACTATAACCTATAATATTATTACCCTCCAAAAATACATCCAGGCCTCTCTTGAACTCTTTTAGTGAACTTACCATCACCACCTCCTCAGGCAGAGAGTTCCATAGTCTCACTGCTCTTACCATAAAGAATCCTCTTCTATGTTTGTGTACAAACCTTCTTTCCTCCAGACGCAGAGGATGTCCCCTCGTCACAGTCACAGTCCTGGGGATAAATAGATCGTGGGAGAGATCTCTGTACTGACCTCTGATATATTTATACATAGTTATTAGATCTCCCCTCAGTCGTCTTTTTTCTAAAGTGAATAACCCTAATTTTGATAATCTTTCTGGGTACTGTAGTCCACCCATTCCAGTTATTACTTTAGTTGCCCTCCTCTGAACCCTCTCCAGCTCTGCTATGTCTGCCTTGTTCACAGGAGCCCAGAACTGTACACAGTACTCCATGTGTGGTCTGACTAGTGATTTGTAAAGTGGCAGGACTATGTTCTCATCACGGGCATCTATGCCTCTTTTGATGCAACCCATTATCTTATTGGCCTTGGCAGCAGCTGTCTGACACTGGTTTCTGCAGCTTAGATTTCTGTTCACTAAAATTCCTAGGTCCTTTTCTATGTCAGAGTTACCCAATATTTTACCATTCAGTATGTACTGGTGACTTGCATTATTCCTTCCCATATGCATAACTTTACATTTGTCAGTGTTAAACCTCATCTGCCACTTCTCTGCCCAAGCCTCCAGTCTATCCAGATCCATCTGTAGCAGTATACTGTCCTCTTCTGTGTTAATTACTTTACACAGTTTAGTGTCATCTGCAAAAATTTATATTTTACTGTGCAAGCCTTCTACAAGATCATTAATAAATATATTGAAGAGAATAGGGCCCAATACTGACCCCTGTGGTACCCCACTAGTTACAGTGACCCAATCTGAGTATGTACCATTAATAACCACTCTCTGTTTTCTATCACTGAGCCAGTTACTTACCCACATACAGACATTTTCTCCCAGGCCAAGCATTCTCATCTTATATACTAACCTTTTATGTGGTACAGTGTCAAATGCTTTGGAGAAGTCCAGATATACGACATCCATTGATTCGCTGCGGTCCAGTCTAGAACTTACCTCCTCATAGAAACTGATTAAATTGGTTTGACATGACCGATCCCTCATGAAGCCATGCTGATATGGAGTAATTTGCTTATTTTCATTGAGGTACTCCAAGATAGCATCTCTTAGAAAACCCTCAAACAGTTTACCCATGACAGATGTTAAACTTACCGGCCTATAGTTCCCGGGCTCTGTTTTTGGACCCTTTTTGAATATTGGCACCACATTTGCTATGCGCCAATCCTGTGGAACACTCCCTGTCAGTATAGAGTCCTTAAATATCAGAAATAAGGGTCTGGCGATGACATTACTTAATTCTCTTAGGATACGTGGGTGTATGCCATCCGGTCCTGGCGATTTGTCTATTTTAATCTTTTTAAGACGCAGCTCTACTTCTTCCTGGGTCAGACAGGGCACTTTTAATGGGGAATTTACTTTTATATTCTGCATTTCATCTGACAGTTTATTTTCCTCAGTGAATACAGTGGAGAAAAAGATATTTAGTAGCTTTGCTTTCTCCTCATCGCTCTCTGCAACTCCCCCCTCATTACTCTGTAAGGGGCCGACACCTTCAGGTTTATACTTTTTACCATTTATATAATTAATAGAGATGAGCGAATACTAAAATATTCGTGTGCTCGGTACTCGGAACGAATTTTTCCGAATATTCGTATATTCGTACGTAAAAACGAATCCTATTGAAGTCAATGGGAGATACGAATATTTTTGCAGGCGACCAAAGTTCGTTGTAGGCAAGGTTGCCTAAACACCTGAAAACCTCTGAAAGTGATGAAAACACAACGGAAATGGATAGGGAACACCAGGGGCAGCATGCATGGAGCAGGCAGAGACAGTGTAAGGAGCGACATGACCTTGTCCGATAAAGCGTACGCTATTGCTACTATACGCTACTATACGCTTTACTCTGTACGCTGTTGCGTACGAATTCCAGTCTCGCGAATACACGCACGACGCTACGCCACGGCGCACAGTCCTCAGAGGAAGATGGCAGGCAATCGCAGGCGTTCCTCTGCTTTCAGCTCTGAGGAGCTGAAATATATTGTACAGAAGATGGACAGGCTGAAGTATGATGGCACCCACCAACACCCGCATCAGCAAAAAAAGAACATTGTGGAGCAGGTGATTCGAGGTCTGCGCCATCATTTTCAAATTGTACGGACCCCAGGCCAGGTCCAACGTAAATGGTCGGATTTGAAGTTAAAGTGCCCAGAGCGGCTGAGTCATATCCGGGAGGAGATACGAGAGGGTGAGTAATAAAATATTTGAAAAGTAAAAACATGTTAAAAAATTAGTTTAGGCCCATTCACACGACCGTATGAATGGGGCCGTATGTATCCGCAAATTTGCGGATACATACCGCCCCATTCATTTCAATGGGGCCGGGAGCCGCGGCACGGAGCTAGCTCCATGCCGTGGCTCCTTTGCAGCATGCTCTATAGTTGTCCATGTGCACGGACAACTATAAGCATTTTCAATGGGGCCGCCCGGCATGTGTTCCGAGCGCACGGAACACACGCCCGGCGGCCCCATTGAAAATGCTTATAGTTATCCGTGCGCACGGACAACTATAGAGCATGCTGCAAAGGAGCCATGGCTCCCGGCCCCATAGAAGTCAATGGGGCTGTATCTATCCGCAATTTTGAGGATAGATACGGCCCCATTCACATACGGTAGTGTTAATGAAGCCTTACTGTATTGTATATATACCAGTGCCAATAATGAAAACTGTATAGAAGGACAACATGGGTGTGCGTAGTGCGCTGCAGCAATTTTCTTTCATGCTAGGCCACGCCTCTAACTCCACTCAAACAAGTGAAGGTATATTCTCAGATATGTGACCCTTCACAGTAATTTGCCTTAGGCTACTTTCACATATGTGGCGGTGATCCGGCAGGCTGTTCTGCAGTATCTGTCCTGCCAATTGCCAGTGTTGTGGTCGGATCAGTGCCATCCTCTGTTTTT
This sequence comes from Rhinella marina, assembly GCA_900303285.1. Classification (NCBI taxonomy): domain Eukaryota; kingdom Metazoa; phylum Chordata; class Amphibia; order Anura; family Bufonidae; genus Rhinella; species Rhinella marina. The sequence continues at coordinate 20,485 of ONZH01025004.1, forward strand.
GTTAAAGGGGCTGGCCGTTCTCCCATTTGTATCAGGCAAATGCACTAGTGTGAAAGAAAGTCCCCTTAGATATAGATATATGCCCCTTCATAGTTAGCGCTGCCTCCTAAAAGATGTGCTCAATGCTGCAGCTAATGTGTCTGGAGTGGGCGATATAAAATATATTCCCACGATAACGATATTAAGAAATTTATCACAATAAATACCCATTTAGAAGAAATAAAAACACTTGAGCCACAAGGAGAAGACATAATACTGTATGGGGGCCACAAGGAGAAGACATTATACTGTATGGGGGCCACAAGGAGAAGACATTATACTGTATGGGGGCCACAAGGAGAAGACATTATACTGTATGGGGGCCACAAGGAGAAGACATTATACTGTATGGGGGCCACAAGGAGACATTATATTGGACGTCGGGGAAGGTGAAGGGACTGCTCCCTGCTTACCGTCACCCGTCTCTGCTTCCTATGGATGCAAAGACAGCTGACCACGGGACATAGCCACCCGTTCCTGGACACAGCCGATAAAATCCTGACTGTCCCGCCAAATCCGGAATGGTTGGGACTGGAGCTATGGTATACTAGTGCATTGTATGTGCTGTATGCCTGTATTCATATTTGTTATGTTTGTACCTGCAGAATGTGACACACAATCTTTTAGTCATTCATTCAAGCCTCCACCCCTCCCAACAAATGCTCCCTCCATCAATTATGCACCCCAGATATTCTATGATGATCCCTTCACATGAAATGCCCACTCCACATCATATCACCCTCCTCTTACCCATAATATCTTCATAGTAGTATAAAGTGTTAGTATTAAAACGGTCATCATCATAACAATTGTGTATGGATTTATCTTGCAGAGCAACGTCAACGACGTCACGAACGTCGCCGGCAGCGTGGTGCCCGGATGGCCCCTGAAGGACCTTCTAGAATGTGTAAACATATTTAATTTATTTTTAATCCAGGCTATGTGGGAGTGCAGCAGCAGTGATATAAGAGCACTAGTGGTTAGGAATGGGATCCAGCCCCAAACTATTCACATGTATCAACATCAGAATAATACAACTGTTCATTTGAGTTGAATGTAATGCCATTATTTTAATTTTGACAGCTGCTGCACCACAGAGGAGCTCCTCTGCCCCTCCACCCCACCCTGAGAGGAGCCCACCGGCCCCTATTACACCACCTGCCCAGCTACCTGAGGTAGAAGGTAGGTAAAATAAAAAATTTAATGGGTGGAACTTCTGTCTTCAAAATATAAACTAAATTTATGTTTTATCTTTTGTAGCTCCAACCGTCAGGGAGGAAGCTGAGTTTTCCCCAGGACCCTGGGAGGACCACCCAGTATGGATATCCCGTAAGTACGAACCCCTAATTAACTGAAGTGTTATATTTTCAAGCACTAGGATCATGCCACCCAACATGTTATTGATAACTAGACTGTGAACACATTATGTTCTCCAAGTGGTTAGTGAAGCAGACATATCACAATCATTTTAAAATCAAGGTAGTGAAAGAAGTAGAAACTTGTGTTACCCAAAAAATATTTAACAAAAATGTGACATACATCACATAATATTATTATAGTACATTGCTACATTGCCAATCTCTTTTTAACAAAGCGAGAAACAGCCCTGCATCTCACATAGATCCAGAGATCTGCCCCAATTACTGTGCTACGTCAAGCTGGTTACTGAAGGGTAGTGTGACTGGTGTCTATTCTGCTGCATGTCAGGACTCGTGTCCATCTCTCCCTATCATAGCTCAGGACAGGAGGCAGTTTAAGATTGAGGATGCAGTGAAGATTTTAACTGAGCATGTGCGGCCTTCTCAGTGAGCATTTCTAAGACATAAGAAAAAAAGGCTAAATAAAAATACATTTCACTGAATAACTGAGTTAGTTCGAGTAGATATACAAAATATTTAATGACATGTAACTGCTAAAGTATTGAAATCCAGGTGCTGCTTTGAAAGTTTAGAATATTTTTTGTGCAACAACCCCTTTAACTAGATAATACTAATTGTATTAATGTTTCCACCCCTACAGCTATCCCCACAGACTTCGAATTGGAGGCAGCCCTCAGAAGGGTCAATGAGCGGCTCTATGCTGCCTCCCGCATACAACGCAGCCTGCAATTAGAGGTGTCGGCGATGCAAGCCATGTTGGCGAGGCGTCGTCAACCTCCTGTTTAATATTTATTTTATTTTGTTTTTTATTAATAATTTGTAATTGTAAAAATATTTTTCTTTAAACCTGTGTTTTGTGTTTTTTTAAAACCTTTAACCCATTCCTGACATACTTCGAAGAAATGTTATGAAACATATATTGACTTGTACGTAAAGCTCAAGTCCAGCCAAAAATTACAAGGAACTGGCACTCCGATACACCTTTTATTATACATAAAGGAGGGCATTAGACACACCCGTGAAAAATTAAGATTGACAGCCTGCTGGTGAGCTGACCGTTGAAAACATTATGGTTGAAGGCCTGGTGGGGAACAGACCCCTGAAAACATTATGGTTGAAGGCCTGGTGGTGAACAGACCCCTGAAAACATTATTTGTAAGGGACTGGTGGTGAACAGACCCCTGAAAACATTATTTGTAAGGGACTGGTGGTGAACAGACCCCTGAAAACATTATGGTTGAAGGCCTGGTGGTGAACAGACCCCTGAAAACATTATTTGTAAGGGACTGGTGGTGAACAGACCCCTAAAAACATTATTTGTAAGGGACTGGTGGTGAACAGACCCCTGAAAACATTATTTGTAAGGGACTGGTGGTGAACAGACCCCTGAAAACATTATGGTTGAAGGCCTGGTGGTGAACAGACCCCTGAAACATTATTTGTAAGGGACTGGTGGTGAACAGACCCCTGAAAACATTATTTGTAAGGGACTGGTGGTGAACAGACCCCTGAAAACATTATTTTTGAGAGACTGGTGGTGACAGACCCCTGAAAACATTATGGTTGAAGGCCTGGTGGTGATCAGACCCCTGAAAACATTATGGTTGAAGGCCTGGTGGTGAACAGACCCCTGAAAACATTATTTGTAAGGGACTGGTGGTGAACAGACCCCTGAAAACATTATTTGTAAGGAAAAACCTGGTGGTGAACAGACCCCTGAAAACATTATTTGGTGGTGAACAGACCCCTGAAAACATTATTTGAAGGACTGGTGTGAACAGACCCCTGAAAACATTATTTGTAAGGGACTGGTGGTGAACAGACCCCTGAAAACATTATGAGGAGAGGTGGTGAACAGACCCCTGAAAACATTATGGTTGAAGCCTGGTGGTGAACAGACCCCTGAAAACATTATTTGTAAGGGACTGGTGGTGAACAGACCCCTGAAAACATTATGGTTGAAGGCCTGGTGGTGAACAGACCCCTGAAAACATTATGGTTGAAGGGACTGGTGGTGAACAGACCCCTGAAAACATTATGGTTGAAGGCCTGGTGGTGAACAGACCCCTGAAAACATTATGGTTGAAGACTGGTGGTGAACAGACCCCTGAAAACATTATGGTTGAAGGCCTGGTGGTGAAACAGACCCTGAAAACATTATGGTTAAGACCTGGTGGTGAACAGTCCCTTGAAAAAATTATATTTAAAGGAACTGGTGGGGTGAACAGACCCTTGAAAACAATTATGGTAGAAGGCCTGGTGGTGAACAGACCCTGAAAACATTATTTGTAAGGGACTGGTGGTGAAACAGACCCCTGAAAACATTATTTTGAGAGGACTGGTGGTGAACAGACCCCTGAAAACATTATGGTTGAAGGCCTGGTGGTGATCAGACCCCTGAAAACATTATGTGAAGGCCTGGTGTGAAGACCCCTGAAATGTGGTTGGAACAGACCCCTGAAAACATTATTTGTAAGGGACTGGTGCGTGAACAGACCCCTGAAAAACATTATTTGTAAGGGACTGGTGGTGAACAGACCCCTGAAAACATTTATTTTTGAGAGACTGGTGGTGAACAGACCCCTGAAAACATTATTTTTGAAGGCCTGGTGGTGAACAGACCCCTGAAAACATTATTTGTAAGGGACTGGTGGTGAACAGACCCCTGAAAACATTATTTTTGAGGGACTGGTGGTGAACAGACCCCTGAAAACATTATTTTTGAGGGACTGGTGGTGAACAGACCCCAGAAAACATTATTTTTGAGAGACTGGTGGTGAACAGACCCCTGAAAACATTATTTTGAGAGACTGGTGGTGAACAGACCCCTGAAAACATTATGGTTGAAGGCCCTGGTGGTGAACAGACCCCTGAAAACATTATTTTTGAGGGACTGGTGGTGAACAGACCCCTGAAAACATTATTTTGAGGGACTGGTGGTGAACATACCCCAGAAAACATTATTTTTGAGAGACTGGTGGTGAACAGACCCCTGAAAACATTATTTTTGAGGGACTGGTGGTGAACAGACCCTGAAAACATTATGGTTGAAAGCCTGGTGGTAAATAGACCCCTGAAAACATTATTTTTGAGGGACTGGTGGTGAACAGACCCCTGAAAACATTATTTTTGAGGGACTGGTGGTGAACAGACCCCTGAAAACATTATGGTTGAAGGCCTGGTGGTGAACAGACCCCTGAAAACATTATGGTTGAAGGCCTGGTGGTGAACAGACCCCTGAAAACATTATTTGTAAGGGACTGGTGGTGAACAGACCCCTGAAAACATTATGGTTGAAGGCCTGGTGGTGAACAGACCCCTGAAAACATTATTTGTAAGGGACTGGGGTGAACAGACCCCTGAAAACATTATGGTTGAAGGCCTGGTGGTGAACAGACCCCTGAAAACATTATTTTTGAGGGACTGGTGGTGAACAGACCCCTGAAAAAATTATTTTTTAGTGTCTGTAGCTGACCCTCCTAAAACATTGATTGGAGAGAGGGCCTGTAGGTGTCCATCTGTAAACATAGTTTGAAAAGAGAGCCAGTAGGCCCACTGAAAAGTTGCCTGTTGGCTCAGAGTTTGTGTATGAATAGAAGGAGGATAGGATACATTAACAATTTTCATGTTGAGCTGCTTTGCCCCGGTGGAGATTTGAATTCCGGTGAAATCCAAGCTTTATTCATTTTAATAATCGTCAGCCTGTCAGCGCTGTCAGTTGACAGGCGTGTACGCTTATCAGTGATGATGCCACCAGCTGCACTGAAGACCCGCTCTGACAACACGCTAGCGGCAGGGCAGGCCAGCACCTCCAAGGCGTACAGCGCCAGTTCGGGCCACGTGTCCAGATTCGAAACCCAGTAGTTGTATGGAGCAGAGTGATCGCTACTGACGTTGGTATGGTCAGCTAGGTACTCCCTCACCATCTTTCTGAACAGCTCCCCCCTACTCTGCCTAGACTGGGGACTGGTGACATAGTCTTGCTGGGGTGCCATAAAACTGGCAAAGGCCTTGGAGAGTGTTCCCCTGCCAGTGCTTGACAAGCTGCCTGCTCCCCTCCTCTCCCCAGCTAGTTGGCCCACAGAACTACGTCCTCTGCCGCTAGCGGTGTCAGATGGGAAGGATAGTTTCAGCTTGTGCACCAGGGCCTGTTGATATTGATTCACTCTCATACTCCTCTCCTCTACAGGAATGAGAGTTGAAAAGTTCTGCTTGTACCGGGGGTCCAGGAGGGTGAACACCCAGTAATCGGTGTTGTCCAAAATGCTTCTAACGCGAGGGTCACGGGAAAGGCAGCCTAACATGAAGTCAGCCATGTGTGCAAGAGTCCCAACACGCAAGAATTCCCTTTCCTCAACAGGCTGACTCTCCATTTCCTCCTCCTCCAACTCCTCCTCTTCAGCCCATACACGCTGAACAGATAAGAAGGAATGAGCATTGGTACCCTCTTCAGTCTCGCCAACAGTCTCCTCCTCTTCTTCCTCTTCCTTCCTCATTCTCCTCCTCCTCTTCCAATACGTGCTGAGAAACAGACCGGAGGGTGGTCTGGCTATCCAGCAACGTATCTTCTTCCCCCATCTCCTGTGACAAGCGCAAAGCCTCTGACTTCATGCTGAGGAGTGACTTTTTCAGCAGACATAGCAGAGGGATGGTGACGCTGATAATGGCGGCATCACCGCTGACCATCTGTGTTGACTCCTCAAAGTTGCTTAACACCTGACAGATATCAGACATCCACGTCCACTCCTCATTGTAGACTTGAGGAACCTGACTACCAGTTCTGGTGGAAGTTGACATCTGGCAGTCTACAATGGCTCGGCGCTGCTGGTAAACTCTGGATAACATGTTTAATGTTGAATTCCATCTCGTGGGCACGTCGCACAACAGTCGGTGAGCGGGCAGTTGTAGGCGGCGCTGCGCTGCCCTGAGAGTGGCAGCATCTGTGGTCGACTTGCGGAAATGCGCACAGATGCGGCGCACCTTGGTGAGCAAATCAGACAGATTGGGGTATGTCTTCAGGAACCGCTGAACTATTAGATTGAACACGTGGGCCAGGCATGGCACATGTGTCAGTCTGCCAAGTTGCAGAGCCGCCACCAGGTTACGCCTGTTGTCACACACAACCATGCCTGCCTTGAGGTTCAGCGGTGCCAGCCACAGATTGGTCTGCGCCGTGATGCCCTGTAATAGCTCTTGGGCGGTGTGCCTTTTATCACCTAGGCCTCAGCAGTTTGAGCACCGCCTGCTGGCGCTTAGCCACGGCACTGCTGCTGCGCCTAGAGCTACTGACTGATGGCGCTGTGCCCACGGATGGTAATTCGGAGGAGGAGGTGGAGGAGGGGTGGGAGGAGGAGGTAAAGTATGTCTGAGAGACCGTGACCGAGGTAGGCCCCGCAATCCTCGGTGTGGGCAGCACATGAGCGGCCCCAGGGTCAGACTCCGGTACCAGCCTCCACCAAGTTAACCCAATGTGCCGTCAGGGAGATATAGTGTCCCTGCCCGGGCAGCACTTGTCCACGTGTCCGTGGTTAGGTGGACCTTCTCACTAGCCGCGTTGGTCAGGGCACGGATGATGTTCTCTGACACGTGCTGATGTAGGGCGGGGATGGCAACACGTGAAAAATAGTGGCGGCTGGGGACCAAATAACGGGGGGCTGCCACCTCCATGAGGTTGCGAAAGGCCTCAGTCTCTACCAGCCTATAGGGCAGCATCTCCAGGCTCAATAGCTTGCTGATTTGCACATTTAAGGCTTGTGCATGGGGGTGGATGGCTGCATACTTGCGCTTGCGTTCAAAAGTCTGCTCTAGCGACAACTGAACACTAGCACTGCGCTTGGACACATGATTGGAGGCGGTGGAAGGATATGGATTTGCAGGGGTCATTGCAGGGCTGGAGGCTGGAGTGTCTTGGCTGGGGGCTAATAGGTCACTTACAGCATGTGACACAGGGGCTGCAGCAGCAGTGTCACAATCACCAGCTGACTGTAGTTGCCAACCACTTTGTGGGGTGTTTCTTTTCTAAATGCTTGCGCATGCTAGTTGTGGTGAGGTTCTTTATGTTTATTCCCCTGCTTATTTTGGTGTGGCACAGTTTGCACAGTGCTTACCCGCCGATCACCCACTTCATCGCTAAAATATTTCCAAACCACAGAAACTCAATGTTTTCGCACTGGAGCATGACCACTTGGGGAGTAGTAGCTCGGGCCATGCTTCTCCCTCGGCCCAGCCCACTACCTATCCCAAGCGGATGTGTTGCTGAAGCTGATGCTACCTCACTCTCTGAACCACTTTCTTGGTGTGCCTCATCCATCCAAGTTGGATCTGTCCCCTCATCATCAGCCAGCTCTTCCTCGGAGTCCACACTCTGACTGAATGCCCTGCCAGCTACCTCACCCCCTGACACCTGTGTCTGGTCATCATCCCACCACCTCCTCAAATGCAACAGATAAATCCCTGCCCCTGATCACCCTGAGACTGCACCAGGTCTTGTGAATCAGGGCAGAGAATCTCCTCCGGTAGAAGATCAGGGATGGGTTCACTGTATAGTTCCAGTGAATAAGGCTGGGGAGAAGGAGGGCGAGGTGGAGGATTGACAGGTCCACTCCATGGGCTATCATGGCTGGAAGACGGGGCAGTGGACGTCTGGCTGGACGTGCTCTCCGCCATCCATTTCTGCACACTCTCTTGTTTGTGGGGGTCTGTTAAAGTTGTACCCTGTGGCCCTGCAAGCTTTCGCAGAAAATCAGCCATTTTAAAATGCTGTCTTTTAACAGCTCCCACAGCAGCAGGCACAGTGTCACCCCGCACACTACCACGGGCACCGCCTCTGTTCACCACACCAGTTTTACGCCCACGTCTCCCACCTCTACCCTTGCCCCTGGTGTTTTCCATTATCTCTCTCAAAATATATATATATATTATTTATATATATATTTTTTATTTATATATATATATATATATATATATATATATATATATGAATATATATATATATATATTTCTCTCTATATATATATTTATATATATGGTCGCTCTCTTATATATATATATATATATATATATATATATATGTATCTCTTTTATCTCTATTTATATATATATATATATAATATATATCTTATATATCTTATATATAATATATATATATATATATATATATATATATATATATCTAGTTTAGTTTATTTAGATATGAATATATATATATTTTTCTCTCTCTCTCTATATATATATATATATATATCTTATATATCTTAGATATATATATATATATATATCTATCTAGTTTAGTTTATTTAGATATATATATATATATGTATATATATATATACACACGCAAAGAATAAGTGAAGAAGAGTCTTTAAAAAGACTTTTGGGTTCTCAAATGCAGTTCCCTGCCTAATATAAACGAAAAATCGCTAATATATAAAACTTCTCTCTATCCCTATCTCACGAATCAGTCTTTCCCTCTCCTAAAACCACTACTGTCTGAGCCGAGCCAGGGGCGTTCGCATCTATATATATTCGTACGTCACCTATTGAATGCAGCCAATCATTCGTAAATACGTAGAAAAGGTAGAAGGTCATGGCGGGAGGTCCCCCAGGCTTCCCTGCATGTTTATTTGGCGAAGAAATAGGCGCTAAACTTGCAAGGAGGAGTTAAAAAAAAACACGAGTCTCGCACGATATTCGTACGAATAACGAATATTCACGAGTATGCAAATATTCGTGCGAATAACGAATATTTACGAATATATTCGCTCATCTCTAATAATTAAAGAACATTTTAGGGTTAGTTTTACTTTCTTTGGCGATTAATCTCTCGGTCTCTAGTTTGGCTGTTTTTATTTGTCTTTTACATATTCTATTTTTTTCCTTGTAGTTTTTCAATGCTTCCTCGCTCCCCTCCTGTTTTAGTGATTTAAATGCTTTCTGTTTGTCATTTATTGCTTTCTTTACAGTTCTGTTTATCCACATTGGTTTTTTCTTGTTCCTTAACCTTTTATTCCCATAAGGTATGTACCTCTCACAATTAGATATTAGGATGCTTTTAAAAATATCCCATTTTGTGGCTGTATTTTTATTTTTGAGGACTTTGTCCCAGTTAGTTAGGCCTATGGCCTTTCTTAGTTGGCTAAATTTAGCTTTTTTGAAGTTAGGTATTTTTGTTCCCTCCCTGAAGAAACGCTCTTTTGAATGACAATTGGAAGGTTATTATATTATGGTCACTATTTCCCAGGTGTCCCCCGACCTGCACATCTGTTGTTCTGTCAGGTCTATTGGTTAATACTAAGTCCAGTATGGCCGTCCCTCTAGTCGGGTCCTGAACCAGTTGGGAAAGGTAATTGTCTTTGGTTATTTCCAAGAACCTGTTTCCTTTATGAGATATACAGGTTTCAGTTTTCCAGTCTATATCTGGGTAGTTGAAATCCCCCATAATAACGACCTCATTATGATTTGCACATATCTGTAGGTTCTTAGATGGAGACTTTGTCGGCGATTTCAGTACAGAAGGACTTGTTGCTCATCCACAGAACCTCGTCCTCCTTGACATTGTGGACAAGGAATTTGCGGGTGGACCAGGAATTTGCTGAACCCTGTGAGCAGCATGTGTTTGGTCTTCTACTTGCTACCGTATCCAATGTTGGGCAATATAGATTCGCAAGTAATATTATTTTTCACACCTATCCCAAAAATAAAAATGTATGCAGTTTGCGCAAATAAAACTGGAAACTGGAATTGGAGAGAGGGCCTGTAGGTGGACCTCCGGAAAAATTGTTAGAATAGAGGGCCTGTAGGGGGCCCTCCCGAAAAATTGTTTGAAGAGAGGGCCTGTAGGTGGACCTCTGGAAAAATTGTTTGAATAGAGGGCCTGTAGGTGGACCTCTGGAAAAATTGTTTGAATAGAGGGCCTGTAGGGGGCCCTCCTGAAAAATTGTTTGAAGAGAGGGCCTGTAGGTGGACCTCTGGAAAAATTGTTTGAATAGAGGGCCTGTAGGGGCCCTCCTGAAAAAATTGTTTGAAGAGAGGGCCTGTAGGTGGACCTCTGGAAAAATTGTTTGAAGAGAGGGCCTGCAGTGGGCCCTCCTGAAAAACTGTTTGAAGAGAGGGCCTGTAGGTGGACCTCTGGAAAAATTGTTTGAATAGAGGGCCTGTAGGGGGCCCTCCAGAAATATTGTGCTAAAAGAGTGCCAGTTGGACCTCTAAAAAAATGGCGATTTTTGGGTCAGCGTTAGGCAAAGACGATATGGAGGAGGAGGAGGAGTAGGAGGAGGAGTAGAGAAGAGGAATCGGATACATAAGTTATTTAAATCTTTAGATGCTTTCCCCCGGAGGAGATTTGAATTCCGGTGAAATCCAGGCTTTGTTCATTTTACTAAGTGTCAGCCTGTCAGCGCTGTCAGTTGACAGGCATGTACGCTTATCGGTTGATGACGCCACCAGCTGCCACTGAATACCCGCTCTGGACCAGACGCTAGCGGCAGGGCAGGCCAGCACCTCCAGGCGTACAGCGCCAGTTCAGGCCACGTGTCCAGCTTTGAAACCCAGCAGTTGTATGGAGCAGAGTGATCACGCAGGACGTTGGTATGGTCAGCTAGGTACTCCCTCACCATCTTTCTGTACAGCTCCCCCCTACTCTGCCTAGACTGGGGACAGGTGACAGTGTCTTGCTGGGGTGACATAAAACTGGCAAAGGCCTTGGAGAGCGTTCCCCTGCCAGTGCTGGACAAGCTGCCTGCTCGCCTCCTCTCCCCGCTACTTGGCCCACAGAACCATGCCCTCTGCCGCTAGCGGCGTCAGATGGGAAGGATTGTTTCAGCTTGTGCACCAGGGCCTGTTGATATCTATTCACTCTCATACTCCTTTCCTCTGCAGGATGGAGTGGAAAGGTTCTGCTCGTACCGAGGGACCAGGAGAGTGAACACCCAGTAATCGGTGTTTGAAAAAATTCTTCTAACGCGAGGGTCACGGGATAAGCAGCCTAACATGAAGTCTGCCATGTGCGCCCAACACGCAAGAATTCCCTCTCCTCACTGGCCTGACTTTCCATTTCCTCCTCCTCCTCCTCCTCCTCCTCCTCCAAGTCCTCCTCTTCAGCCCATACACGTTCAAGAGTTAAGGACTGAGCACTGGTACCCTCTACTGTCTCGCCGACATTCTCCTCCTCTTCCTCCTCATCCTCATCCCCCTCCTCCGATACGCGCTGAGAAACAGACCGGAGGGTGCTCTGGCTATCAAGCGACGTATCTTCCTCCACCGTCTCTTGTGACAAGCGCAAAGCATCCGACTTGATGCTGAGCAGTGAGTTTTTCAACAGGCAAAGCAGCGGGATGGTGAGGCTGATAATGGCGGCATCGCCGCTGACCATCTGTGTTGACTCCTCAAAGTTGCTCAACACCTGGCAGATATCAGACATCCACGTCCACTCCTCATTGTAGACTTGAGGAATCTGAGAGACCTGACTACCAGTTCTGGTGGAAGTTGACATCTGGCAGTCTACAATCGCTCTGCGCTGCTGGTAAACTCTGGATAACATGTTTAATGTGGAATTCCATCTCGTGGGCACGTCGCACAACAGTCGGTGAGCGGGCAGTTGTAGGCGGCGCTGCGCTGCCCTGAGAGTGGCAGCATCTGTGGTCGACTTGCGGAAATGCGCACAGATGCGGCGCACCTTGGTGAGCAAATCAGACAGATTGGGGTATGTCTTGAGGAACCGCTGAACTATTAGATTGAACACGTGGGCCAGGCATGGCACATGTGTCAGTCTGCCGAGTTGCAGAGCCGCCACCAGGTTACGCCCGTTGTCACACACAACCATGCCTGGCTTGAGGTTCAGCGGTGCCAGCCACACATCGGTCTGCGCCGTGATGCCCTGTAACAGCTCTTGGGCGGTGTGCCTTTTGTCACCTAAGCTCAGCAGTTTGAGCACCGCCTGCTGGCGCTTACCCACGGCACTGCTGCTGCGCCTAGAGCTACCGACTGAAGGCGCCGTGCCCACGGATGGTAATTCGGTGGAGGAGGAGG